>PVJI01011778.1:0-54574 GCA_004026765.1 Micronycteris hirsuta
ATCCATTCCCTTCCTTTTCGTTTCCAGGGGAAAAAGATGTCTTTTTCATGGCCCACTTTTCCCGTCTCCTTTGGGATTCGGCTCCATCAATTTTCTCCCTCCTCCACAAGTTCCCTTCATTCAAGGTACAGTCATGCTTAAATCTCTTTTCTTTTCACCCTTGATCTGCTTCTGGTTTCTTCCCTCCATGTCCTTCCATCTCATTCAGAGCTTTTTGGAAAAAGTGGCATTCTCCTGGAGTCTCCATGTCTGCGCCTCTTCTTCACTGGTCAGCTCTCTTCCCTGGCTTCAGTGCCCACTGCTCTGGGAAAACAAGGTTTGCTAATTTGATGAAGGACTTCCTAATCGCAAAATCTAATAAACATCAGAGTTTGAGTTATAACAGTTCTAGCAATGGTAATATCATCCCTCACTTTACTCTTTGGCCTGCAGCCTGTAACGCTGTAGGTTGGGGTGAACGGTACGTAGGGATAGACCCTATGTTCTTGGTTTCTGATGATAACACTTTGGCAAGGTGCCCTGCAATCTCCAATAATCAGTACTTCTGTGACATACACCTCTTGGCCACCTCACTGCTGGCACCCTTCCCACTGGAGCGTTCATCTTGCAGCACACAGTATTTCACTTAAGGGAAGTGGGAATGGTAGTTTCTGACTCACAGAATTAATAAATGATCATAGATATTCCACCATCCTAAAGAGCCACTTCCCCATTGTAAAAGGAACTCCAAATGCCAGCATTAACAGGAGGTTATGGGGGGTACACAAGACAAGTGAGAAACATAAAGCAGTGTCAGCATAAAGTATATTGAATTAATTAAAAGGTAAACAAATACTGTAAAAATACATAGTTTAAAAGATACTCATGTTTTGGCCTGGCTGGTGTTGCTCAGTGGATTGAGCACCGGCCTGCGAACCAAAGGGTCAGCAGTTCGATTCCTAGTCAGGGCACATGCCTGGGTTGCAGGCCGGGTCCCCAGTAGGGGGTGCGAGAGGCAACCACTACTGATGTCTCTCTCCCGCTCTTTCTCTCTCCCTTCCCCTCTCAAAAAATAAATAAAATCTTAAAAACATAAGAAAATTCGCACTTTTTATTTCAACAATTTTTCAAGGAAGTTGTGAATAGCACAAGACACTTAACTCTCAGTAATACAGCTGTAGGCAGAAATAATGGGATCCAGGAACAAAGCGTAGTTTGCCTCTAAATGAAAACCCCGGGTTCAAGTTCATGCTCTCACATCTACAGTTCTGTGATCCTAGACACCCAGTGGATAATGGGAGGAGCAACTTGGGGACAGGGACACGGATTCTTTGATCTGACTAGCTGGGTACTCGTCAGCAAGTCATTTAAGACTCCAAGGCACGGATCTTCATCTGTAGGTGGGAAATAATGTCTACATATGAGCACTTTGGAAATGACAGAGGGTAAAACAATGTTTCAGATATTATTGGAGCCTCTTTTCCTCCTGAAAAATGATGTTACACATCCGGATAGCTACTTCCCTCCTGCTTTTCGTCTTCTCATTCTTGAGAAGTACAGGAAAGTACCCTTGACCTTTGGGGAAGTATAAAAAGCTAAGTAGCATTTGTTTCCATTGTAGGTAGTTTCTGAGTTAGTATTACCCAGTATTTTTGCCCCCTACTTTTTCAGTGGGAAACAAAAAATTCAATTGTTTACTTTAAAACCAATATAACATATAGACCCAAAATTCACCAAAACACCAAGTTTTAACACTTTGCTACATTTACTTAATCATTTTTAAAAAGATTTTATTTACTTTTAGAAAGAGGGGAAAGGGAGGAAGAGGACAGTTGCCTCTCATGTGCCCCCTGCTGGGGACCTGGCCCACAACCCAGGCATATGCCCTGACTGGCAGTCAAACAGGAGACCTCTTAGTTCGCAGGCCGGTACTTAGTCTACTGAGCCACACCAGCCAGGACACTAACTAAACAATTTAATGGAACTTACAGGTTACGCACCTAAAATTCATGTCTCAAAGGACCCCCCTTTTCCCTCATTTCCCCAATCCTTACTCTTTAATGACACTGTCAAAGAAAGTTATTTTATGCCTTTAAAACCTGGCCATCATTGTTAACTTTTTCTTCCATTCACCACCCACTTCCTTCAACAGTCAGCTGAGCTGGGTCCCACCTTCTTAGCGTCTCTGGTACATCCCACCCTCTTCTCCATACTTACTGTTGTCGCTACTGCTTCTGGCTGGAGGTTTGGAGCAAGTACTCTATAGTTAGACACGCCTGGGCTTCGATGCACATGTTCATCCCTTACAAGCTGCATTAGGCAAACGATGATCAAGTTTTCTGTTACACAGGAGTCACTTACCTCCTATGTTTTTTTCTTTAAAGGATTAAATGATCTACCTGATACAGAACGCTCACCACAGAGCCCGGCGTTGTGCAGCGCCTGACCACAGCACCCACCCCCCAGGCTTGTCTGTCAACCACGCCAGCTGCACAGCATTGAGGGGTGGTCTGCTCTGTAAAACACAATTCCTATTTTATCAAAGAAAAGGGCTAGTGTATGTAGATTTGGGACATCTACCCAAAATGTTCTTTCAACATTATCTCCTAAAGGAGATTTAATTGGCTGTATGATTCTATAGCATGTAAATCTTCTTTCCGCATTCTACACAACAGACAAATGTTTAAATTGTCTATCTGTCCTGGAGTCCTGGTCCCTTCCACATCTGAGATTTGTAACAAGAAATCACTCATTTATAAGATAGTCCTCCGGGGAGGAAACAGACTGTTTCATTGGGGGTTAGGTGTGTGTGGATCTGCAGGGAGGAGCATCTAGAATCCGCTCACTACCCTTACTGAAAAGCCTGACTGCTGTGCTTGGTACTTGCATCCACTCAAAAACTGTGCATCTGCCTGCCTACGGCAGTGATAGTTCAACAGTTGCTTCAATGGAGACAAGTTACCTTACCTAACAGAACTACGATGAGGTGACTTAACTAGGGAAAGGAATGGACTTTAAAAGCAACCAGGAGCTCTTGACAGAAAACTCAAGTTCTTTCCCTTAATATAAAATGGGGGAAAGTTCATCTTCTTGTACTTACATAGTTGTTTGCCCCTTCCACTGGTTCTCAACTTTGGATGCACCTAAGAATCACCTGGGTAGATTAAAAAAAGGGCTGTGGGGGGAGAGGAAAAAAGAAGGAAGGACCAATACCCAGGCCTGACTCCAGATGATTTAAATAAAAATCTTTGCAGGTTCATCTGGGCACTGAGGTTTGTGTGTTTTTTAAACAGTTCCCCTGGGCTTCTAATACAAAACTAGAGTTAAGTTTACAACTTAAAAGGCTTCAAGTGCCTCTCGGTAGAGAAGATCAACAGTGAAGTACAGCTATTTGTTGTGGTGAACACTGGATACAGGTCAAGTATCTGGAAACAACCACTGGGGTGTCTCCCTACCTAGTGTCTCCTTTCTTGCCAAGGGTAAAGTGGAGATCCCAGGCTGTAGAAAACAGTGCCCTCCAGATATGAGGGGAGAGGGAGGAGGGGGATGGGGGAAAAGGTACAGGGAATAAGCATAATTGGTAGGTACAGAGTAGACAGGGGGAGGTTAAGAATAGTATAAGAAGTGGAGAAGCCAAAGAACTTACATGTATGACCCATGGACATGAACTAGCTGGGGGGGGGGGAGGTGTTGTTGGAGGGAATGGGCGTACCGGGGTAGAGAGGGATAAAGGAGAGAAAAAAGAATGGGACAACTGTAACAGCATGATCAATAAAATATACATTAAAAAAAGAAAGAAACCAGAGCCCTCCAGGTAGCTGGTGTGTACGTCTCCTCGTACTGTTTGGAAGATGAAAAACTACTACTGAGTGTCAGTCTTTGTAGCAACTTGACTCCACTGGACGTGTTCCATGGGGGGGGTTGGCTGCTACAGATATGGAGGATGAACAGATTCACTGCCAACTAATGCCCCAGTGACTGGCAACCAGTAAGTTAGAAGATGGTCTCCCGGTCACCTGCTTCTCACAAGGCCAGTCACAACCACTCCTGACAAACTATAGGAAGAAAAAAAAACCCCGCACAAAAATTTGATGTGAGAAATGCATTCAACATAAAATATAATGGACCTGTGGTATTTTGAGGAAATTCCTGAAAACCAACAGAAAGCCAAGGGGAAGATAAATGGGAATACTTTAAATCAACCGGTAAGGGATAAAAAAATTTGTGAGCCTTTGCAGGTGACCTGGAAGTTAATAGTACTTTATTGCTATTTTCTACAGGCTGTAGAACAATATTATTTACATCAAACTTAACAAGAATTTGAATATCTACTACGTATTTTCCTCGTCACTATACCTTTATACTAAAATGCACCCAGTAAATCCTGAAGATTTCATACATCACAATAGAAATGGATTTACATGAGTCTGAACCAAAGCATTAACCATTTTTCGTATTGTAATTACACATTTCTCAAAAAAAATGCTGTGAAATTGAATGCTTGAAATAACAAGTAGGCTCTTGAAATAAAATGTTAAGTTATTAAAAAATAAAAGTGAAGTAGTTGGCTTATTCTTCGGTCCTTTTCAATGAACATTTGAGTAAAAATCTTAAGCAGTGTAATGATGCCAGCTCACTGTGTTTCTGAATACTTCTATTACTGTTATTAATGCATAGTAAACTTTTTTTACTGTTAATGAAGGGAAGAATTAGTTCCACAGTTCAGAACTTAAGTCTGGGAGACAGGCCTGTCATCATTTACTTCTTTTCATTTTTAAAGCAATCAACCAGCAGTATGACTACTTGAAGGCCAAAAAAAGTAGTTCGAAAGAAAGACGAGAGGTGGTGGTGAATTTAGTTACTCATTATTAATGAAGAGACACCAGAGAGTTTTGGAAGAACGCTGTAGAAAACCCAGTTCCTACTCCACTTGCAATGAGACAGACATCCAGCACTAGACAATGGACCCAATAAACTTACAAAGTAAACTAGTGGCAAGTTTATAAAAGCCCAATGTTAGGAAACCACGGTTGACTGAATAGATAACCATAGAACAGTATGGAGAGAGGTTTCTTGTTATACAAAGCACAGGTAATTAGGCAACTGTAATCATTGACTCAAAGCCAACTGTGGGATCCAGAACATACTCCAAAAATCTTTTCACTCCCACATTGTTTCTAAAGAAGATAATTTGTATTTATTGAGGCAAAGTTAAAGATTCAGCAACAGCAGAAATTTTGAACAGATGAAGTTTCCCTCATTATTCATCACCATCAATTTGTTTTCAATTAGGAAGACACACCACTTGTTTGAAATAACAGACCCTTCAAGTAGACAAAGTCTGATATAAAAAAATGTAAGTACATTAGTCTTGTTAGAGTGCCAATTATCGATTTTTGCTACAAGCAGCCTTGAAACAAAATCTATGTTGTTTTTGGCATATAGAACTCTATAAAGATCCTAAAGATTAAGATGCCAAGCTTGCCTATAGATGTCAATTTAGCAACGTTCTAATTTAAATAGTACCATCTTTTTTCTTTTTCTTGCTACAATCCCAAGACAGCATTACTTCGAAGACAACTGGATAAATGAAGAGGCTGGAAACCTTTAGACCCTCTTTCCTGCACCATACTGCTCCCTTTCCTCCTGCCCATCACTATGTCATCGTAAAGGGGAGTCCGTCCCCTACGGAGGCAGCGGGTTTGACAGGCTGTACAAGCTAGAGCACGTGTTCTTCCGCTTTACCAGCGTGAGCGCCGCCTTCTCCTCGGAGCCTCCTGCCCACCACCAATGCTTTTATTCGACAGCCATCCTGTGAGCCACATACTGAAACACGAAACATGCAATTCAATAATCTTTTCCAAAATGTTTTATTGCTACAAGTTGTGAGATTTCCAACTATCAAAAACTCAAGGTTTTTGAAACAAAACTTAAGGTTTCAGCTCTCGATGGTGCAACAAAGCCATTTCACAGGACTTTGTTTTGGCAGTGGATTTGGCGAAGTTTTGGCGCTAGCAGAACGGTGTAAAGAAACCCTGCCTGTAACTTCAAGAAGTGGAGCATGAGCTAGAACAAGACCGCCTTCCATCTGAAAGGTCAGTCTTCCTGGGAATTCTCTTAATTTCAGAGTTTAAGGTGGGTAATCACTAAGACAGATATGTGTGTTTCCTGTAAGGAAATCCAACACAACACGTGTTAGCGTCTTCTGAACAGATACTACACATGGCAACTAAAATATTCCTAGAAATTGTGCAGAAGAGACAATGATCACAACCTACCTGAATCCAGACCACACGTTCCTGGTCTTATAATCAATCACAGCTTTCATTTCACAGCTCTGACAGGAACACACCATGGGGGGACACAGCAAGGTGAAAAGCAAGGGCCTGATCAAACCCGCGGAAAAGCCCGTCACTAATGCCGGGACTACTGTTAGTCATGCTATTCAAGATCACACTTTATTCTTGTGCATAATAAATAGATACAGAAAAATGTTGAAAATGTAGGATTCAACTATCTAAGTTAAAACTGAGTAAACTAACCTAGTCAGGTTTTAATTTTTAAATGAGAAATGACAAGAGGAGTAAATACAAAGAAACACAAAAAGAACTTTACTTTCCTATGTTAGTACAGGTCAAGGGAACCCTTTCTTCTCAAAGGGTTGGTAACACCAGTTTTCTCAGCAATAAACATAAGGCACTTGTTTAGATTACAACATGACTGCGTTTTCTTTCCCGCTTGTTTCTCTAACCCTGCCCCCCCACAGCATCATTTGGAATTGATAATAGAGTGAATGAGGCAGATGTGAGGGGACCCAGGTGACACTACCCAGGGCACAACAGTACAGTACAGTGTATTAGGGTGATGTCTGGACATAAAATGGACCCTGTCAAGGTCCCCTGACACCAGACAACGTATCCACTGTCAAGTAAACCTGAAAGAAAATATTTATTCAATAGTTCCAGTAAAATCGGGTTGGAATACAACATACGTGGTAGGAATTTAGCTCCTCGCGGTGGTATCTGCATCGAAGAGTTCTGAGTACTTAAGATATTCATTCTAAGACAATCTACATCATTTGAACATTGTCGAGACAAATATATGAATTTCATTTCAGTATACAGTAGCGTTCAAACATAATTCACACACGCCCCCTATCGTACGGCTGGTGCCTCCTCGACACCTCATCTGCGGCAGAGGTAGCACTAGTGTTCTTTCCCAGCAGCAAGAACTTCAGTTGCCACTCATAAAAGTTGAAAAAAAAAGTTGGGTTTTTCGTCTTTCCATCTATTAAGATGTTCCTGAGACAGGGCCAGTTCATAAAACATAAAGCACTGGAGTTTGGTTGGTACTTTTCTTTATATCACTGGATTCTTAGACTGGGATGCCGAATGCAGGCATGTGCTACGAAAGGCTGAGTTTAGCAAAGCCGTCCTCTCAATGCAAGGATCAGGTCTCCTGAAAATCCCCTTTCAGATACACTTTCCATCAAGTACTACAAAAAGGTTAATTATATGTACAACTAATTCATTTTACTGGTCTTACTTGCTCAGATCTTGCAAAATACAGTGAGAACCTTGAGCAAGAGGCTAGTTCTCAGTGTATAGGTTTAACACTTTAAGGCTCCTTTTTCTCAATCAAAATAGTTCTCAGTTTTCCTTTCAAACGATGAATTACAAATTCACAGTACCTGCCATCCCAGCCCTCAGTGATGTCTCCGTGCCGGAGCAGCCCTAGCTTGCACTGTGCAGCTCCCTGGCGCCGGCACCAGACCGCCCTGCAGAGACTCCGCCTGCACTAGCCCACCAGCACGCTACACCACCTCTGGCTTGCACCTCTGTTTCCACCTGTGTATTTTCACAGAAGCCCAACACAGATTCGTTGAAATATTCACACAACTGTTTTTCAAAACAATTTATTGCATCATATTTGGTACCTCATGTTTGACAACAAAAAGGAAATTACATCTGTAACTGCAGGAAAAAGAAGCTGGTCTGTTATTGAAAAAAAAAAAATCTTGGGCCCTTTAAAAATTACAAAGTCTTGGGCTTGCCTGAAACAACTGAGCAAGAAATATATTCTTAGAAATGTAGGGCTTCAAGTATTACAAACCTGTGACACTGTGGAAAAATTCCAGAGGTATCTAAACTGCAGCACTTTTTTTCTGCATATCGTGAACAAGGCCTGCTGAGGTTTTTAACTATTAGTCTCTTGATCAGTCATAGAATGGTAGTCAGGAGTTCTGCTCTGCAACTTCAAGCCATGGTAGATTTCCTTTTTTCACTCTGTGGTGAAAAAATTCATGCTTGCTAATTAGTTGGTGCCACATCACAGTGCATTTGGTTCTTGCATTACAGTTTTAACAAGTTTGGCCAAAACAATGCTGAAAGGTTTGCATTGTTATTTTAGTTCTTCAAGTTTAAGTTAAAATTGAGATTGTTCCAACTGGTTCCTTCGGTTAAAAACTGTGGTACAAGAACACCAAACTGATCATGTACAGTGAATTTTGAAAACACAGCGTATTGAACACCCTCTAGGTTTCTTAGAATTCTGCTTGGTATCTACATGTCCCAGCTTCTACAACATCAAGCATCTGTTGTAGGTTTCTCTGTAAATAGTGATTCACATTTGCATACTTCCTATGGCCAGAATCAACCCCGCAACAAAACCAGTCAGATGCTAAAGCCCCAACAACTCTTTGTGCTCAGTGAAAGAATCCAGTGCTAAAACAGCATTTATGCTGTCTGAGATATAGTAAAATCTCACAAGACAAATTTAAAGTAATATTTCTGCCACACACCTGCTTTGTTAGCTGTAACAGCCTCCAGATTTTATAAATTAGTTTAAAAACATGGGTGGATAGGTAGGAAGAGGATAGGTATCTTTTTTTAACCCCTCAATTTTAGCAGCTTTTAATTTTTTAAGAAACTGAACCTATATCCTGTAATATGTTAGGTATTTTATACATACTTTTTCAGCAGGATAAAAACGTAAAACACTATTTGAAGGCAAAAACATTTACTCTTCTCATTCTGTGTAAGTCAGAGCAATGCAGCAGGTGCGTGACAAAAATATTATATACTAGATATGGTCCAAAGTCAATCCATTTGCTTGTTTAATGATGTTCAAATTTCATTGGCCAGTTCTTCAGTTTCTGCAGAACTATCTCCATTAACTGTGATCTTCATATCCTCTTCGTATCCAGGAGGCATAAAAGCCAAAGCATAAGGGAAAAGCTTATGACAATTTGCTCTATAAACTTCAGCAGCTTCTTTACAGTCTCCTAGGCTACCATCACACAAGGCTTCTAATACCTCCATACATGTCTAAAGAAAGAAGAAAGGTCATGTTACAGCCCGTCCAAAAGAAAAGTTACTACTGAGAATCTGACATTTTGTTATCAACAGATTTCTGAAATAACAGGCCAAGGCACATATTTAAGATAAACAAGAGCATTTCCCCCCACATATATATTCCATTAGAGTTTGTTTCTTCAGAATTGCAGGGTTTATACAAAGGATGCTTGTTTGAGCAGTGCCAGCATGAAGGCTGGGCACACAAGGGGTATAGGGAGCTACACTGAAAGAGACGCTCACTTTCAGCAAGTGCTGGATCCTAGGCGACAGCCTCGCCTCAGCCTAGCCTGGCCCTGTATATAAATGTCAAAATTTGCATGCCAGTGTCAATTACTGCACTTAAGTACTCAAACTAAAGAGAACCCTAAGGTATGTCCAATAACTAAGCAGGAGAGTTTCAAACACATAGGGCATGCATGCATTAAAAAAAAAGTGCTCTTAAAAATTGATAATTCTTCCATCTAAACCCCTAAGTACATATGCTTCTCATATTTCTAAATGATTTGTGCTGACTTGCATTTCTTAGGTTTTCTTTCTTCATCTTTTCACCTGGAAGACACTCCATAGCTTCCAGATATATAATAGCCTACACACGTTGCCTGTCTAGAAAGGTTCTGATCTAAGTGCTGCATTAATCAGCAACCAGCGAGTCTAATTTTCTCCTTAACCATATTTCCTTCATATGCTATTAAAGGAAAATATTTAACTCTCTTTCATCAAGTGCTTTTTTTATCTGACTGATCATCACACAAGGTAGCTGTCCTTTGTTTTTAGTCTAAACTAGAATCTGTACTTTGCAACATATCCATATTATCCTTTTAAGGTTTAAAAAAAATGTTTTAACTTACTGATATTTTAGAGAGAAGGGAGAGAGAGAAATAGCAGGCTGTTGTTCCATTTACTTATGCATTCATTGGTTGACTCGTTATATGCCCTGACCAGAGATCGAACCTCCAACCTTGGCATGTCAAGATGGCTCTAACTACCCTCACTATCTTTCACTCTACTTAATCTCAGTATATTACAAGCTATAAAATGAGTATCAAAATTCAACCCGTGGTAAATACATCTTTAATGTCAGAATCTTGAGACCACTGCTTGCTCAGAATGTAAGATATGAACTGAAATCCATTAACTATGAAATGTATATATGATTTTACAAAAACAAATTTTTTAAAAGATTTTATTTATTTTTAGAGAGAGGGACAGAAACATCAATGTACGAGAGAAACATCAATCAGTTGCCTCTTGCACACCCCCAAAAGGGAACCTGGACTGCAACCTAGGTGTGTGCCCTGACCGCGGATTGAACTGGCGACCTTTGGGCTTGCGGGACAACGCCTAAGCCACTGAGCCACCCCAGTCAGGACCTAAAACATATTTCTAAAACAATTATTGTAAATAACAAATGCAACACTAGTTACTAAAATCCAAGTACTTGACCGTGCATGTGTGTAACACATGATCCTAAATAAAGTTAAGTTTAGGTTTCTGACAAGGATTCATAATGGTTTAAAGAAGAGTATGCATAAGTAACAAAAAATATTACTTGTGACAATTGTTCTCTTGATGAAAAGAGGAACAAATACAAGTCAGGCGCTTATACAGAGAAGGCATGGAAAACTCTTTACCTGGAGATTTCTGTTAGTGAGGGACTCGTCCAGTGTCGTTGCCAACTCTACAGCTCGCTTCTGACTAGAAGGGTCTAAATAATATACCATTTTGGCAGCTACATGAGAAGAAAAAAGAAAATCTCCTTTATTTCAAGGTAAAACCAGCACATTATCCTCCATCCATTTAAAGATAAAATGTAAGGTATACATGCACACTGAGTGTGGCACTTTGATGGAAAAAAACAAGAACGGCCTTTTGAAACAGTTCTTTTTAAAAAATTCTGAGAGAGTAGACCAGAAATAGCCTAACTTTCCAAACTAGGAGAATGATTACGGTAAAGACAGACTATGAAGAAATGCAAATATGCTAATAATATCTGTCTTTGCATGGCAGGACCATGGATAGTTTTCTTTCCAAAATGAGCATAATTGGGGTTTAGGGGAATACCCAACCTTGACAGTATGAGCCGAAAACCTGAACTCAGAACTCCATGGAGGTATACAATGCTGTGGGGTTTCTTAGCCAGGGGTTTTGAAAGCACCCTAAAACACCACCCCGACACGTCCCATCAGGTCCCGACTTTATCAGCACAACTCTGACAGGTGACCCTGGCCCGTGAGATAGTCTCAGGTGTTTAGCACCGTCAAGTCTGCAATCTTATGTAAACATGAAACAGGGAAAATGACAGTCCCATCCAAGTGAATTTTAAGAGCACAGTGATAGGAGAAAGAAGTAGAAATGGAAAATTGTATAGGAAGCATATTTAAGCTGCCCGTTTTCATGGTTTAACATGTAACATGTACAAGCTGCCTCTTCCATGCGAACAATGTGTGACAATGTCACTGACCCATACACTAAAGTCATGTTAGGCAGCTAAGGATAAAATAGACTGATTACCTGATAATCGGTGTGGCAATGAATCGGAATTCCTTTTCAGAAAAGTCTCATTAAAATTCTTTGGATTTGTTGCTCCAAAAAGACGATTCATTTCTTGTTTTAATACTGTTCTAACTGTTTCAGGTAAACCTTTACTTTCACCCACTGAACAAATGAAAAAAACAAACCCCATTAGCAGTTAGAAAGTCCGATAAAGTTGGCAGAGTTAAAATATTATCTACTGCATGAGGCCAATGAGACTGAGTAATTAATTATATACAAATACCAGTCACATCTACTCATCATTCAACACTGAAAGAGCTTCCCTATGTAAATTTACAGAATTTCAATTTAAATGTGTCAGCAAAGTAATCTAGTGACTTTCTAAAGGTATTCAAAAACATTTTCTTTGACAGATGGATTCAATTCCAGAAAAGAACAGAAAGCAAAATACACGGTGAAAGATGCAGTTTCACTGCCTTATAAACGCCTAGCTGTTACCCCTGCCAACTTTAAGCAGGGGCTTGACACCTACCTGGTAATGTCACAGCAAACAGTACTGCCGAAGACAAGAGAATTTTCCTCACCATCTCCATCTCCTTCTTCCCCCAAGTAAGCGATTACAAGCTTATTGATATAAGGAGACATGGCTGACTTCATTAACCTTTATTTTCAGGGACTACATGAACTGAGCTACCACTACCTACATAATCAACTCCAAAGGAACACCAAAGTATTCTCCTGTAATGAATACACTGAAGCCATCACATTCCCAGGTCTTCGAATTTGGAGATAGAAAGCTGACCGCCACCTCTGTGGAGACCTCTCTGGACTGCATCCTAGTTATGCCCTGTTTCATTGCGGGCAGACCTCAGAGACATCGCAGGTTCGGTTCCAGACCACCGCCATAAAGCGAGTATCGCAGTAAAGGGAGTCACAAATTTTTTGGATTTCAGTACATATAAAAATTATGTTTATACCATACTGTAGTCTATTAAGTGTGCAACAGCATTATATCTAAAAAAAAAAAACAATGTACCTACCTTAATTTAAAAATACATTATTGCTAAAAAATGCTAACCATCATATGAGCCAATTGAAAACACGTGCTCAACACAGAGTTGCCACAAACCTTTAGTTTGTAACAAATGCTGTATTTGCGAAGTACAATAAAGCAAACCAATAAAACAAAAAGGCACGCCTGTATCACTTCGGTATAGAGAGACAGTCTGAGTCTTTGAGCCAGACAGACCTGGGCACGGATCTCGGTTTGGACAAATCATAACCTCTCTGAACCTATTTCCTAATCTATAAAACAGGTGATATCCAAGACAGAAAGATCACAGCAAGGAAAGGCTAAATTTAAAAGAGCTAATTATATAACAAATATTCAATAAATTGTAGTTACTATGTTGTCACAGATTGAAAACACAAATTTTTCTTTGGTTAGGAACTATGGTGGTAGCTTTCAAACTTTGCCTACAACCAAGTATTTGTACTCTGATGAATGTGTATATATACATAAATTATGTGAAGCTTAAGTTTCACAAAATACTGATCCTTACTTTGTGCAACGCATGCTGGTATTTTCGATTCTATTTTTATTTTAGGTTCTCAATGCTGGTAATGACCCACTAACTTGCTTTCTTTGTCTCAACACTACCTAATTACCCTAAGTTAGAAAATACTGAATTCTTGAGTAGTAAATATCTAAGTAAAATATTCTACATGATTACTAACTGAATAATTGACTGATATGTCCTATGTTGGTTAAATAGCATTTCTTCTATCACTCTATAGAGTGGTTCAAATAAACAAGCTACTGGTTAAAGAATTTAGTTTTACTGCCATTATGGCTATACTTTCAACCTGGTTTAAAGGAATCCTGTGAGGAGTAACAAAAATGCCCCAATTTTGTCTCTCTTAAGTACACTCATGTTCTTAGCAAAGCTATTAAGCAGTCCACCCAATTTCTTGAAGGCTTTTTGAAGACACAATGCATCTTTATCAGTACAAATTAGAACTGCTTTCACTACTTAAATTTAGTCAAAATGAGGATCTCTTTGTAGACCTCTTTCTGACAATGTCAGCTGAACACCAGGAGCAACAGGAATAGATAACATGCATTTTAATTTTCTGAAACAACTGTTGCAAGGAAAGTCACGTGTCATCAGTCCACCCACTCATTATAAGCAAATACATTTAGAAATGCCACTTTTAATTCACATAAAAAAAAAAATCTCTAACTCCATAGCACTTCTCCGTATTACTTACTACATTTCAGGAAAGAATTGATCGTATAAAAACAAAGTGTATGTTGCTTTTGAAAATAGTTTACATATAAAAAAAAAGAAAATAGTTTACATGTATTTCCTCTTAACCAAGAATGGATTAAAACTGTTATTTCTTGCCTTAATATTCTGATTCATGGTTTCAAAGTTTTTTTTAATGCAAGAGACTAAAAAGAAACTTCTTCATTTTCTCTAAATACAGCCACTCCTTGCATTTTGTGTAATGTATAGTATTACTTTCTGAATTTAAAAAGATTGAGGGAAAACATTTCTATGATTCAGTTTCTATAACAGGAATCATTTCTTTGATAAGCATAACTTAAATAATGTTTTACTTTTCCTTAGAAGACTAAACAATATTCTTAATTGGGACAATTTAGCAATTTTCAAAACAACGATTGGGATGCCTGGTTTAATCTCATTTCTTTTTTCTTTTTTTTTAAGGTTTTATTTATTTATTTTTAGAGGGGAGAATGGAGAGAGACAGAGAGGGAGAGAAACATCAATGTGTGGTTGCCTCTCACATGGCCCCCACCATGGACCCAGCCCCAGGCATGTGCCCTGAGTGGGAATCGAACCAGCAACCCTTTGGTTCCCAGCCCACGCTCAATCCACTGAGCTACACCAGCCAGGGCTAATCTCATTATTTTTATATAATGTATGAACTCACATGGGCCTGAGTATTTAGCAATGAGATAACTAATTTAACAGCTATTCTATTAAAAATTCCATTTCTCCTTCTCTAGTCACTTAAAAATTAAAACACCACCACAACTTGACTATAGGAATACTTTGTCTCAACTTCAAGCTCTTGTAGTATGAAAAACAGTATGAAGATCTGGGCTCTCACCCCTGCTTTATTACTAATCACCCATGTCATCTTTAAGGGTCTCAAATTTTTCAACTATAAAATGAGATGTAATTAGAATAAAATTCCATCTTTTGTTCTCTAAACTTCTGTAGGTCTACTTTACATTAAAACTAATGTATGGAATCTTGTCAAAATATTTAAAAGTACAATGATTGTTTTAATGCTCTTTTTAACCTATATTTAGCAACAAAAATTTTTATGACTCAAAGAATTATGCTAAAGACAGATAAATAAGGAGATAACCAGTCAACTTCAAAGAGATTCTTTAATTTTAGAACAATTTACTAAGAAGCTTACCATAATAAAATGTGATTCAAAATTTCAACTTACATGTAACTTTTCAGAAACAGAAAAAAAGGTGATTCTCAAATATCTGGACTGAACAATTCTATGTCAAAATTACATAACATTTCTAGCCTTAAAAAATAAAGACCTTCAACACAAAGACAAAAGCCCTGCTTTTCTCCTCAGCTAATTTAATATGCATCAGGTTTAAAAGGATTGAGTTTATGATGATAAACTTATACAGATCAACTTATACAGTCACCATCAACTACTGTAATCAAATACTTAAGAAATGGAAAACAAAAACATACCAGTACTAAAGAGTCGAATCATACACTCATGGAGCCAGGGATGACTAGAATCAATAGCAAATGCCCTCTTTACTGATTGTAGCATCAAAAGAAACTTTTCTAAAAAAAGAAAAAGTAAGATATATATTTTATCATTTTATAAAATAAAATGCCCTCCTTTGGAAAAACTAATTTATAGTCAATCAAATCTGAACTACAAAGCATATGACTGAAGCAAATAATTTCCTCAGATGAGCAACATTAGCTGCTATTTTCTACACAGCGCTCTTAAAGAAAAAAGGTTTCATGAAGCATAAAAAATTTAGATAGCATTCAACAGTATTTGAATAAACAAATCTGAAGCCATTTCATTTCCTAACCTCCTTTCATCAAAATAAAGGGATTTTCCTGAGAAACCTTCATTGTTTATAGACTTAAAATGATCTTTCTTCCAGTTCCTGCCACAGGCAGTGGTTTGCCTCCTAGCTGACTCTTCTCTCCCGTCAATCCCCAGCTCCGCTTCCCTTGCAGGAGAGGTCAAGTGTTCAGTGGCGCTAACCTCTCTCCGGGGCCCACCCCTCCCCTCACAGCCCCATGGTCCCAAGCTTCAGCAGTATTCCCATCTGTCAAATGGAAACTTCCCCCAGAACACCCACCGCACTTCTGTTATGTAGGACTACACCTTTCTGTTAAGGCTTCCCTAATTTGGTACCATTTTCCAAATATCAAAATTCAAAACCCCGGGCTTCTCTGACGCTTTCTTTTCCCTTTTCCCTTACCCCCAACACTCAGAAAGCTACGAGCATGGCCGTGCCCTCCGTCACGACCCATTTCACTCTACTGCAGTGGGCTGCCAGCGAGGGCCCTCCAGAGGGGAGCGCCCAGACAAGAAGCTGAGTGAGGGCGTTTAGATCACCCTTCCCACTTCAAGCAGAACACCCTTTGCATTTTATATTTTGGGACTGATTTAAGAGTATTTGCCAAAAAAGGGAGTTGTAGTAACTGTTAAATGTTTCAAATTACTGAACTATTTGTTAAACTTATTTTCCAAATTATAACACAATCATTGTGCAAAATAGAAAATTTAGTAGAAAATACTCTAGTCATTCAAATTCCACCAAGAGATAATCATCTGTTTCCTTCTATTTCTTCTTGGCCACTTTTCTATTTACATACACATCTAAGTAGCTCATTACAATGAAAATCAAGCTGTAGTTTTATATCCTATTTTCAAACAGTGTGGTATGGCAAACTTTCCCCAACATTACAAAATCTGTGATAAACAGGATTGTTAACCAGCACTCTACAGAGGCAACACTTCATTCAATCTCCTTCAGCAGGACAGTTACACTGTCTGGAGCACAGCCTCCTATTGGATCCCACTAACCAGTTTTCCCTCCCTTTAATGCACATCACCTTAAGGACAAACTTTTTTTCCCCAATGAACCACTTGGATAACACCAATTCAATACCATAAAGTAGATACTTCTTAGTATCTACTTATATATAGTACAAGCATTCTAAGCCTGGCAACCAAGACCTTTTATTTTTTTTCACCTGGGCCTGAGCCAACCTCTACATTACCTACATACACTTGTATTTTCTTAACAAAACCTCTTCCCTTCTATGCATCTTTTCTTTTAGAAATATGATTCATCCTTAAAGATACACCTCAAGTATCACATCATCTATTTTTAACAATAGCTTACATTTATTAACGCTTACTGTGTACCAGACACTATTCGAACCTCTAATGTACTAACCAATTTTATCAACACACACACATGGTAGTTACTATATCTAACCCTAATCCTAGTTATATATGTATGTATATATATATAGTTGATTTTAATGTCCTAGAAGAGATAATCATATCATTGTAGCTCTCCACAACATTTTCTGCATAGCAGGCATTTCTCTGAGGAAGCTGAATTGGCATTTGCCAAAAAAATCCTACAGTAGTAAGGCTATCGGAGTTGGGAGACTCCGTCTAGGAAATACAGTGATCAGTTTTGTCAGGGCCACTATATCCTAATTGCCTACCTTTCCTAAAGTAAATCTCAAAGGCAAAAAGATGAGTTTCTATCTTGTTCTTCACCAAGTTCTTCAACGGTGTTAAAAATTTAATAGCTTCTTCCAATGGAGTTTCAACCTAACGAAAATAAAAGATATTATACAAATGGAAACAATTTTGGGGAGGATGTGACTGTTACTCTACGAAAAAACACCTTTTTTTTTTTTTTGGTAAAAAATCACTTACCCGTCACCCAGGAATAACTGTCATATTTTAAATCCCCAAAACCTAAAGAAGGGAGATTTTGAACGCGAACTCTTTACTGGTTTTTAACCACAGATTAAATTCTCTTTGGATAGACACTATCCAACAAGTAAGGAAGAAGATACAATAAAACAAGGGAAAGACAGTAAATGAACAAGTAAGACAACTGGAGGCAGGGGCAGAGGGGAGATGTGAAATAGTTTTGGAGGGGTAAGAAGAAAATTGCAGAGAACATTACAGAATGAGTGGATTTTTAAAAAATATTTTACCACATTTTTAATTTTTTATTTATTATTATTTTTTAATTTATTTTTAGAGAGAGGGGAAGGGAGGGAGAAAGAAAGGAAGAGAAATAGCAATGTATGGTTGCCTCTCACATGGCCCTCACTGAGGACCTGGCCCACAACCCAGGCATGTGCCCCAAGTGGGAATTAAACCAGCAACCCTTTGGTTCCCAGCCCGAGCTCAATCCACTGAGCTACACCAGCCAGGGCTGTTTTTTTTTTTAAATTCAAGCAAAGTGTGTATAATCAAGCTATTAAAAAAAGGTACGATATCCATTCTGTCTTGCTTTGTTCTACTACAAATTCTATAGAAATCCATATTGTTCAAATGCCGTATCAATGGTGAGATGGCATTTCAAAAGATTTGTATTTATAGAACCTGTCTCCACCACCTTTTAGTAATTGTATGAATGTCATATGAATTACATACTTGTAATCACTACTGGGCAGGTATAATGTTTACCACAGAACTGTGTTGTTACATTCGTAATCTGAGTGCGGAGTCAAACCCCTTCTCTGCGGACAGGGTGGGGGTGGAGGCCACTGCCACAGTTACCAGAGGGACCCTGAGCGTCTGGGTTCTGTACCTGCCTTCCCTCACCACAGAGGCAGGAGCCACTTCCCCTTCAGAGAGTGTGGGTTTGCCCTACCTGCCACGCATGCACCTGCCAGCATAGTAATCGCAGTTTCAACAACACGGACTAGCCACAGGTATTCTTTCACAGCATTTAAAAATAAAAAAATAAGCAATAAAGTGATATCTATGGGATTTACGCAGCACGTAAAGCAGCTGGCATTATTAGTATTTTTTTAATCCTCACCCGAAGACATGCTTACTGATTTTAGAAAGAGGGAAAGGGAAGGAGAGAGAAAGCAAGAAAAACATGGAAGTGAGAGACATCCATCAGCTGCCTCTTGTACACACCCGGACCAGGGAACAAATCCACAACCCAGGCACAGGCCTGACCGAGAATGGAACCCATGACCTTTTGGTTTACAGGACAATGCTCCAATCCAGCCACACCGACCAGGACTACGTTATTCTGAAGGATACATGCTCTAAACCAGGAATCAATATATGGCACTGCCTCGCTCATAGCTATAGACACCAAGACATAAAGGAGAAAGTAAAGGTCCTCATAAGTATGCCTTTCTCACACATTTGTAAATATTTTACTTCCTATTTCTGCAATTCTAAGTTCTACTGAGTTAGGATTTGTGGTAGACAATGGAGAAACATCTACCAGGGAAAGGCAAAGAACTGGAAACAAAGAGTGTCGCCCATCTGTATCTTTTCATGACTCTAGGGGTACAGACGTAAATGAAGGTCACTCAGGTATGACTGCTATTAAAGAATGCAAACAAGGAATATAGGGAATTTGAATCAACACAGGCATTTTATTAACTGAATGCTCATACTCACTTGGGGTCCTATGTTCACTGAGTGGAGTAATGGATGGAATTCCCAGTATTTTTTACCGCCCCCCCACACACCCCCGGCCCCGGCTGGTGTGGCTCAGCAGATTGAGCGCTAGTCTGCAAACCAAAGGGTCGCTGGTTCTATTCCCAGTCAGGGCACATGCCTGGGTTGCGGGTGAGGCCCCCAGTAAGGGTTGCATGAGAAGCAACCACACACTGATGTCTCTTTCTCCCTCCCTTCCCCTTTCTCTAAAATTGTAGGGGAAAAAAATCCTGTCAAAGATTTGAATTTACTTAAATAAATGTAGAATGGAACTGTATTAATGAGCAATGTAAGACATCTGCAAGGACAGTTTTTATCTTATTAATTTATAAACTAACCTGAAATCTAATCCATGTTGAGATATGCTGTACAGGAGCACACCTCCCTTCACTCCCAGTGTAGTGACAAAAAGGTTGCAACTATTAAACCCTACACAGACAGAATACTAAAGACTCATTCCCCTTGATGAGGAAAGACAAATCCAGCTCAGACGAATACGACTGAAGGTAAGGAGGGACACAGGAGGGGCAGTCCCTGAGGAATCTCATAAATACCAACTACTGCCTCGGGATAAGCTGGAGAAACAAACACAACGTCCACCAAGGTGCTTCAGATTTTATACTGTGTGTTAACTCAGTATTAAACCCGCGAACTACACCTCTTCCTATTTTCCTTTTCTCCTTCTTAACTGGAATCATTTTAGTAACGCTTTTATTTATGTTATACATATTATTCTGAACTGGAGACCCTAAACTCACCATTTACCACGTGCTGAAATACAGGATCACGAAAAAAACAAGTACAGATTATAGGCCCAGACTTGGCAGGTGATTTTCAAACTGGACTTCAATGCCACTGCTGGTTGTGATGGCTCGATGCAAATTGGCCTTGCCACCACATTGAGGCTGTGGGTAAATGTGGACGATATTAGATGAGGGGCTTCTTGGAGGCAGTTATCCTAGGAAGAGTGTTACGTGCCTAACAGGTAAGAATAGTACATATTGAAGAGCAGTCCATGAAACTAGGTGTCTTCCACTAGAGTTCTTCCAAATAAAGGACTTTCTGTAAGCATTATTTTTGTTCTGAGATTCTGTAATCCTCTAGCTCCAAAGATTAGACTATAGCTGGACACCTGGCCCAAATGCAGGCATTATACGCTTGACACAAGGAACACCCAAGAGTCTATAAGGAGGCCTGGTGTTGAGTCCTGCTCTGGGGGGCTACTTGGTCCAAAGAGGTCCTCTCCTTTACAATCTATAATGCAAGACACAAAGGAAAAAGTCACGAAGGAAAGCCCAAGGGTAGACAGCATGGGGAAAGGACAGTGGTGGCAGGAAGTCTGGGGTGGCAAAGTGGTGGTAATAAAAAAAAGCTGTGGCTTAAAAACGGAAGGACCTGAAGTCCGTGTTATCCCTGAAAAGCCTTGCAACTCTCCATGAAGTCTGAAAGTTCAATTTTCTGTGCTTGCTTATCTCACTTCCAATAATTTTCCAATAAACTTCCCAAAACAATAAAGCTACTATCTTTTTTCCTAGAAAATATACAATTATTTGTGAAAAGATGTCAGTATATCCTTGTAAAATCCAAGCTAGATTTCTCTATTGTTCTTAAATAGCAATAATGCTACGAGATTTTCTGGTGTAATTCTAAAACGGTTTTCCAACTCTATTTGTTAGGTGTTATAATTTTGCTTAGTCATAAAGCATTCAATGATTTTTGAATTTTTAGTTACTACGAAAGCTGAAACTGAACCCTAAGACAATGTCATTATTACTATATTGCTTTAACATAATAAATTATGCAGTTATCTTTACATGGAGTAGGAAGATGTCAAGAATCAGAAGAGAAACTGCATAGGTATGTTTCATGTGACAATGAATATCTTCTCTTGATTTCAGCTTAAAGTATTAGGTTTGAAATAGTAAAGTCCAATAGAGAGATAATGTAAACTGACAACATGGGTAAGTGAAAGATACACTTACAGAACTCACTTTTTAACAGGTGAGTGTCTATATAAAAAACTTGCCTAAATATAAAAACATATTTTACCACTTATAACAGATACTACCTTCTTTACACATATATTTTCTCTAGCCCTAACATCTCTGTCTAGTAGGGATTTTTTCCTCATCCCATTTTATAGATGAAGAAAAACATCAGAGAGGTTAGACACAGTGTCCAAGACACACAGTGAAGTGTAAGGGCTGATATGTAGACCCAGATCAGAATGACTCAAAAGCCAAAACTTTCCACTACACCAACAGTAGGTTAGTCTGGATCAGGATTGTTATTTCGAGTTTTAAACCTGCACTGTGATTTAAAAAAAAAAAAAGAAAGACTAAAATTAAAATGATTTTTCACTGTAAAATCTATAATCAAACTGGTTAACTAAGAAAACACAAAATGACAAGAGCTGGTCATGAAATTTCCCTCAGTTGTGCTGAGCACTAGTCTCAAGTACCTTGGCCAGCTTCTCGGGGATAAGCTCCTCTTTTGGACCTCCAATTTCCTCATCGTCGTCATCCTTCTTCTTCTTCTGATTTCTCTGCTGCTTTTCTTTTTCTGCATTTTTTTTCTCTTCTTCTATCTGGGCTTTCTTTTGAGCTCTTCTTTGTTTATTACGTAGCTTCTTCAGTTCTTTATCAGACATGTTTGCTGTAGGCAATAAGTTATTAATTAATAAAATTATAAGCATGTTGAACAGACTAGTAATGACCAATTACTACTAAATATTTCCATACAAACTCCCATAAAAATACATTATACATGTTCATATGCCAATGTGTGCCTAGCTTTTAAATGATTCCACATTTGACAAAAAGCCCTGAAACCTCTTCAAAACATGCCTGAGAACAGATGGAAGCCTGGTGCTGTAAGCACAAAAGCACACAAGTTCCTACAGCACTATCAACCTACTCACCACTGTGGGAATATGACAAGCTGTTTCATATCCCTGTGGCTTTGGACCGTGCTGTCTCCTATTTATGCCTTCTCTAACCTTGTCAAACAGTTATTCCTTCTCCACTCTGTACTGCCAATATGCCTCATATACAGGATGTTGCAAAAGTAGGTTTACACTGCTTCATATGGAAAGCAATACAATAATTACTAAATAATAATAGAAGAATAAACTATTTCATGTACTCACTACTGTAAACCTACTTTTGCCCCCACCCCTGCTCCGTATTTTGCATGTCACAAAACTTGGCGTATACATCTGTTTCCAGTTTAGACTGTAAGCAACCTGGTGGAAGAGACCGTGTCTTACTTGTATTCTCAGGGCCTAGCGGCATACCAAAACACACAGAAAACACCAAAAATCTGCTGATAAAATAATGAATAACCAAATGGTAAATTACAACTTTGACACTGAACATCAACAACTTCCCTTGAGGTAGAACATGTGAAAAGTCTCAAAGAAAGACTGGAATTCACAACACCATGCCCACAACCCCCTACATTCCTTCATCACCGTTTAGTTCATGATAAAGTTGGCATCTCAAGTGACCAGAGAATATGAGAACCTAGTCAATAAATAGTGTTGAGGAGTCTATTTGGTGGTAAAAAAAAAAAGCCACTTTCCACCTCTCAGCACACACAAAAATCAATTCCAGATGATTAAAAGGCCAAATGTAAAGATAACAAAACAAATATTATAAGAAAACATAGATGATATTAAATATATTTTAAAATTTTAAGTAGAAAAACCCTTCTAAGCAAGACGCAGAAGCCATTAAAGAATAAACAAATTTTTATTTCAGAAAAGCTGATCCTTTTACGTAATGAAAGATACCCAGCATAAATACAAGTGAGACCTAGATGACAGGAAGAAAATATTTGCAATAAATAAACAAGTACTAGAGTCCTGAACATGCACAGAACTCTTACAAATCAAGAAGCTGAGTAAAACAGACAAAGGACATGAACAGCCAACTCACAAAAGAAACCTAAGGGCCACACGAAAACATATGCAGATGCTCCATTCTTAAAAATCTAGAAATTATGTATTAGGTATTTCCCCCCAAATAACAAAAAAGTAAAGGAATAATTTTCAGTCTTAGCAAGCAAGTAAAATAAAGACAATCTCAACACAGTGTTGGCAACGATAAAAACTGATAATAAACCTTTTATGGAAAGCAATCTGGCACTACATCAAATTCTCTTTGACGCGGCAATTTCCACTTCTAATAGTCTATGCTAAATACAAATGTGCATAATGATGTACAAGGACATTTACCATAGCACTGTAAAGGTGAAAAAAAGAAATCCATATAGATTCTTACATAACCATTAAAATGATTAATGATGATAATAAGCTGCATCCATTTTGGAAAAAAGTATACGTTGCAACAGTGGGTATGTTATCATCCATTTATTTTCTTAAAGTAAATTTTCTTTAAAGAAAATAAAGACAGACCAAACAACTACAAAGAACAACCCTGTAATGTGTGTATCAAGTATACGTACAGATAAAACTCTGAAAACTGTAACTGTGTACGAAGGAAACTGAACCTTCCACAGGGATAACCTTTTGAGAGGAGATAACCTTTGGGTAGCAGAAGAGATTTTCATATTTGCAGGGTGTATTTCTGAACCGTTTCAACTTTGTATAATTAGAGTTAATTATGTATTATTTGTACAATATGAGGAAGAAGAGGAAGACAGGAAATGTGAACAAAAAGGTAAACAAAAAAAGCCAGACGATTTCAGTTCTCAGCTTCAACTATAAACTGTTCTGTAGAATTTTACTGGAATTTTCTTTCTACTTGAAGAAACAGTAACAGGTAATGATAGATTCAAGTGAAATCTGTACAAAGATTTCAATGTGTGACCTTAGAAAGTTGTAAAGTATCCTTGGCTAATCGGAAGTAAACCTTAATAACAAATTAACAACAACAACAAAAATCTAAACGTGTTTAGCGGGAGGAAGGATGAACAAAGCAACCAACCGTAACATCGGAAGAGGAATAAATTTAGGATTGAAGAAAAAAATCAGACACACTTTTTATGCCCCAACTCCTATAACATGTTTGTCATGAGTCACAAAATATCGGACATATAATCAATTCATATCCTTCTACATGCTTAGATCACTTTCATTCTGAGATTCTTTCCCAAACAATTATCTAAGAAAGATTTCTCCCTACATATCCAGACACCCTGCTGTAAAGATGGCATGTTAAAAACTGGTCAATGGTGAGTCTTGCCCTGGCTCAGTTGGGTTGAAGTATCATCCCATATGCCAAAAGGTTGTGGGTTCAATCCCCAGTTGGGATACATATGGTAGGCAAATTGATCGATCTCTCAAATCAGTAAGTATATCCTTGGGTGAGGACTTACAAATAAATAAATAAATAAATAAAAGAAAAGTCACTGGGCAATTTTACTAGCTTAATTCTAAGCTGGCTTTTAATGTTCAAGCAATATTCATCTTTTAATAGGTTAATTATAATTATTATTATAAAGAATAGTAACTATATATACTGGCAGTCAATACTAATGTAGAATGCCAACATTAATTATATAGTTAACAATCTATAGTACTGGGACTAGACAATTATAATATTGGGTAAACAAGTTACTAAATGTAATATTCATGAAGTTGAACTTCTTAAAAGTTAAAGACTCATTACAAATTAAATTCTTACTAAACAAAGTAAATAGTACATTTCTTTTGTTTCTTAGAGAAATTCACAAAATGGCTGTCATCATTTTCTAAGTATGTATACAGTCATCTCTCAGTATCCTTGGGGAATTGGTTCCAAGATCCTCCCCAGATACCAAAATCCACAGATGCTAAAGTCCCTTAAATATAACAGAGTCTTTGCATATAACCTATGTTTGCATACAGGCTACAGCAGGGCATGACTACATATCACTTCATTTGCATAGATTATTTAGTGCTTGGCCCATGGCAAATTCATGTTTCACTATTTGAAACTTTCTGGGATCTGGCCCCCATTACTTTCAATCCATGGTTGGCTGAATCCACAGATGCAAACCCCACAGATGTGAAGGGCTGATGAAATTATCATCCCACAAGATACTTAACAAAATACTCAGGAAAAATCTATATTACACAAAAAAACATAAATACACATACACACACCACAGCAAACAATAAGACATCTTTGTATATTATACCTGTATCGGCTTCATGTTCTTTATTCTCATCTGTAAGGGGGTTGTCATGAAGCTTCAAATAGATTTCTATAGCAATTCTTGCTGCCTTGAAGTAAAATGGGTGCTGTCGAAGTACATCTTCTAGTTTTAATAAGTCCACATATGATCTAAGGGTAATCTTCCTCATACAGTATGTATGAAAGTCAAACTGGTCATCAGTGATTTCTATAAAATGCTAACAAAATTGTCTTTCTTATTATACTAAGTATAGCAATGCCAAAGAAAACTAAAAATATCAAAGCCTTGGAATTACTTGTGTCCTAGGCATAAAACAATTAGTAAAATAAAATAAAAAATTACAATCATTCAATATAAATATCTTGCATATCAAATAAGTAAATACAATCGGCCATCACCTAGCACAGTATATGGCATCACGAGGCACCGAATTATTTGTTAAATGAAAAGGAAACACAATACTTCAAACACATATTTATTCCTTCCTTAATCATACTCAAATAAAGCTATCATGAGAAATCAAACATAATTTATTAGTATACACAATGATGCAATACAGTGGATTTACACAGTATACATTGTTTTTATATTTAGGACCATTTGCAAAGTATTATAATATGTAGTATTTGGTGATTTTTCTGATGTTACAAATCTGAATCCTATGCAATGGTAATGTTGGTATGTAGAAATCAATTAGCAAGTAGGTGAAGCAACCAGAAACTAACACAATTCAATTAAGCTCTGGGTTCTCTACGTAACAACAAAACAAGCATGAAATTATATAAGCTTTTTTTTATCTGGAAAAAACACAAAAATGAATCAAAAGTAAAGAAGACTAAAAAAAGAAATTTATCAAAAAATGAAGAATTACACAGGCTACAGAAATATTGTAAAAAGGCTTCAAAACTCCTATCTTATAAATATCAAGATCTATGACATCACTAATCAAATCTATGACAGATTTCTAGGACAACTTAATGAACTTTTTTGCACATGTTACTAAAGAAATAGCAGCTATTTGAAAGAAACATTAAAAAATCAATGAAAACATAAGAAAGATACAAGCTTTCCATAAAGATTTGACATGAATTTTTGCAGAAGAGTAGACAATGAAGTCTGCAGAAAATTAGTTTATATTTCAATTATAAAAACTGAAAAATGTAAATACTAATATTTAGAAATCATTGTGAATTATAAAAAGAAAAAATAGGATTTTCTCTAAATCTTTAACATTTAACAGAATAAAATGAGGAACTCGTATATACAGGGTACTTACTCTCTCAATCTCATGACATTTCTTAAGTGCTTCGCCAAATTTATTCATTGTCTTGTAAGCCTGGGCACATTCCGTCTGGAACCACATGCACTGCATTTCATTCAAATTCTCTACTGCTGATGTTCCTTCCTATGTGAAAATCACACATATTCAAGACCATTTCTTACCGAATACATTATTCCACCACTGAATTTAAGAAAGAGTCAACTGATTTGAATTCTTTTGAAATCATTTTGTTTTTTAACCCATTCTCAAGAGTAAGAGGAAATAGTTAATAAGTAAAAGAAACTGAAATTATATTTCTAACTACTAAACAAAATATGTACTTTTGTAAACAATAAATCAAAATTTCTATGTAACTGGGGTTGGCGAGTAACATAAGAAATAGAACACCAGTGCTCTGGCTGGTGTAGCTCAGTGGATTGAGCGTGGGCTGCAAACCAAAGGGTTGCCAATTCGATTCCCAGTCAGGGCACATGCCTGGGTTGCAGGCCAGGTGCCCAGGGGAGCCATGTGAGAGGCAACCACACATTGATGTTTCTCTCCCTCTCTTTCTCCCTTTCCTTCTGTCTAAAAATAAATTTAAAAAATCTTAAAAAAAAAAAGAAAGAAAAGAAATAGAACACCAGCACATAGAAGGTTCTCCATTAATATTAGTTTCCTTCACCTCTAAAAATTGGTATGAACATCCATCAGTATATCAGAGTTTAGCCCTGGCTGGTGTGGCTCAGTGGATTGAATGCCAGCCTATGAACCCAAAAGTCACCAGATCGATTCCCATTCAGGGCACACGCCCGGGTTATGGGCCAGGTCCCCAGTTGGGCGTGAGAGGCAACCAACTGATGTCTCTCTTGCACACTGATGTTCTTCCCTCCATTCCCCTCCCTCTAAAAGTAAATAAATATAAAAATCAATTGTACAACCATATAAAAAGGGAACAGTGTTTTATACTAATACTGATTTCAGGGTTTTTTTCCTGGTAAAGTGATTTAATTAAAATCCTATTTTGATATTAAAAGTATTCGAAATACATGTGAAAAGTAAGTAAGGTATACAAGTGTGAACTATTTATTCGTAAGAACGAACATTAGCTACACAAACCCTTGTAAACTTTGAGCACATCTCCTCAGCCTCCTTTATCAGATTGGCTTTCAGCATATATTTTGCACACTTGGAGTTGATAAATCTATCTGCTGTGTCCAAGGCCTGGGCCTCATCCATCCACCTCGCAGCTTCTTTAATATTCCCAGCATGCTTACAGGGTACAAAAAACAAAACAAACCAGTCAGTATGCTAACATTACTATGCAAGTTATCAGTTACCTGTTGATAAATGACTAAAACCACAAATGGAAGAAAGGTACTCTTCTGACTCTTGAGACCCTCATCAATGTAGATACATAAATTCTGCCATAATACAGTTCTGATACCTTTCTGGCCATGTAGAATACAGGCTAATAGCAAAGACTTGTTTTAACTATAGTGTATACTGTTATCTCAATGCCTACAACAGTACCTGGCACATAGTGAATACTCAAAAATAATGGTTAAATAAAAGAATAAATAATAATTGAAATCTTTAAGTGAGAACAACATAATTCAATGTAAAGATCATAAAAGGCAGAGAGATGGCCAAATTTCTACTCAAAGGAACCATGGAAACATGACTGGGATCATCAGCAGGCATTCCACAATGATCCTCCTATTTCACATAACTAGTCTGTCTGGTAAAGCCACAAAACCAATGAACATAATCCAGCTTTGGAAAGTGCTTTTAAAACATTATTTACTTTATTTTTGGTAAATAAATTATTGGTTTATAATCTCTTCCCCAAGAGCTTTTATTACTAAATTATATTTGTATTAAAAGCCAACTTTATTTTAAGATGATGCTAAAACATGATGAGAGATTCTCATGTAAGACCCCAAAGCTGAGGATGCAGGAGATAATATATAATATTCACAGTAGAATCTTTAGTTTCATTTTACCAACATTACCAGATACTGACATGTATGACCATACTCAGATGTCAATAGAAACAAACATCTCACAGCAAATGTACTTACTTTCGATTACCTATACTCTTACTACGGAAAATCAAGAAAATAACCCAATGTATGTGTGTATACATGGATGACTGATCCAATTAGCATGACCATAACAAGTCTAAAAGTAATCAGACTGAGAAATGTACTATACTTGTTATTCCATGGTTTATAAGCCATAAAATAGTCTTTGTTCTTATAGCATTCAGAATCTGTAAATATAGATTTTTTATGTCTCATTATAAGAGAAAAAGGAAATAGATTTTTACCTTATAGATTTTAGCTTTCACAAGAAAGAGTTCTATCAACGTAGGTGTACTTTCAATAGCGGTATTTATGTATTCCAGAGCGATAGATGGCTGGCCAATTTTGTCATAATGCTGTGCCAAGTAGTACTGAACCCAAAGTAATGTGG
Source organism: Micronycteris hirsuta (assembly GCA_004026765.1). Taxonomy (NCBI): domain Eukaryota; kingdom Metazoa; phylum Chordata; class Mammalia; order Chiroptera; family Phyllostomidae; genus Micronycteris; species Micronycteris hirsuta. The sequence goes on from PVJI01011778.1 coordinate 29,464, forward strand.
TTGGTGGTTCTTCTTTTCCATCATCTTTAAAAGTAGGGGAGGCAGGTGCAAGAAGAAAGAAACCAAGATTAGTCATCATATATACATATATATATATATACACACAGAGGGTACCTACCTCAAACTGGGTACTCTATCTTTATTAATAAGAAAACTAGTTTGAACCATGTTATTTATGTACCTAGCTATAAAACTAGCCTTAAATTTATAAGATCTTTGGATGGGACCATGTTTTCTCTTCTGTATCACAATAGTCCCTCACACAATGCCTTGCATTTAGAAAGAACTTTCTTTACATAATAAATATGGCAGGTAAGTGAAGCCAGACACAAGAAATTACCTGAAAGGAAACTGAGAGGTGTGGGGGAAGACAAGCTGTACTAGAACTATGAGAGTGTATTGATCAGGGTATTATATATGATAGAGGAAAAAAAAAATTCCATTAATGTGAGGTAAAAAACAAAAGCGAAAACAAAAAAACAAAGCCCAAGTGCGTAATTGGGTTTCTAGCTAATATATACATACATATACTTGTGATGTGGTTATTTTAAATTCCGGTGATTATAATATTCTTAATATATTCTAATATTATGCTGAATATGCAACAATTCATAATTGAGATAGAATAAACACTACACCAAAAAAGATAAGTAAAAATGCTTATTCTATGTTTTAGTTCATAATTTAATTTTTATGTATTCATAAGAAAATGTGGAAGTTAAATACACAACCCACACATTAAAAAGTGCTTTTTTAACACAAATTTCTAAAATCAGAATTGCTATTTGCTTTCAGAGAAAGCAACAGATTGCTTATTTTTTTCTGGTAAAAGTAGGATGGCTCAGTGGACAAACAATAGGAGTGGAACTCACCAACTCCCGATCTGACAGATCTGCAACTAAAGTGCTGCATATTCTTGGGCATGTCATTGAACCTCTTCCACATTTGTAAAATATGTAGGAAAATGCTGATAATCAAAGGAATATTATGATGATTAACCAATGAAACCATGGTAACGCCTTTTAAAAAGTATTATTAAAATTAATCTGAGACCTAAAAACAGTGATCAACCCAATAGCAATGAGCACCCCAGGTCCCACACTGGGCTCTCCCACTGTCAGAACCAAGGGTTCCTCCGGAAAAACAACGGACTCCAGGTCCACTAGAGGCAGCGGGCAAGGTAACCTGGAATAATCTTGTCATACCAAACTGCAAGGAAGCTACATCTACTGCCATCTTATAAGAAAGCTGGAACCATTTAAAACTACAATGATTTTTAAATATGTTTAAATCCAGGAATTCATAATACCTTTAAAACGTGTGTACTAGCCATCTTTGAAGGATGATACTAAACCAATTAATTATTTTGAAAACTGGTAAAGAACAACAGGAAAAAAAAGGTAGAGGAGGCAGGGGAAAAAAGGCAGAAATAGAGTAAAAGTTCTCTTTTAAGGTAAAAGAAAAAAAAAAAGAATGATGGAGTATCACCAGTTTGTAATTCATAACAGTTGCTAACGTGTATAACAAACACTGCACGCCTCCTGATGGAAGAACACATCCCACCTGTGAAGTAATCTTGCTCACCACTTTTACAATTGAAATGAAACAAAACGCAAAACCCCAATTTTAAAACCTTATCAAGCCTCTTGTCAGACCTGTCCCTTAGATGTTTTTGTGATGACGGTCATGTCCTGCATCTGCTGTCTAATATGGTGGGCAGTCACTTCAGATGGCTATTGAGCAGCATTTAAAATGCAGCTATTGCAACTGAGAAACTGAAGTTTTAATTTCTTAATAACCACATGTGGCTAATGCCTATCAACTAGACCGTACAACTATATACCAACTACCAATTTATAATAAATTCAGGTAACAGAGGACTAACATGTTATGGAACACCATGGAGGTACATTCAGCAAAATCTAGACCAGGGCTATCAAACTCATTTTCACCGGGGCCACATCAGCCTTGCAGCTGCCTTCAAAGGTGGAATGTAATTTAGGAATGTATAAACGTAACTACTCCTTAACTAGGGGCAAGGAGCTGGGCACTGCTGACGGGTAGAAACAAGATGTTGGGCTGGATGAAATAAAGTGGCGGGCTGGATCTGGCCCGCAGGCCTTGTGTTTGCCACCTGTGATCTAGACTGTAGAAAAACTCAAGAAAATAATCTAAATTATTTTTTTAAAGATTTTATTTATTTATTCTTAGAGAGAGGGGAAGGGAGGGAGAGAAACATCAATGTGTGGTTGCCTCTTACGCGCCCCCTACTGGGGGCCTGGCCCACAACCCAGGCATGTGCCTTGACTGGGGAATCCAACTAGCAACCCTTTGGTTCACAGGCCGGCACTCAATCCACTGAGCTACACCAGCCAGGGCAAAAAAGTCTAAATTCTTTAACAAAGAAGTTGCAGAAAGAATAGAAGATGGAAGGAAAACCTACAGATTAAAAGAGAGTTAAGAGACATATCAACCAAGTTCAAAGTATAGATTTCATCTGCATCCTTATGCAAACAAGCTCCAAAACGAAAAAATGACGTGTATAAGTGGAAATACAAACACGTGCCTTTTTCTTTGATATTAAGAAAGTATTAATGTTCAGGTGTGGTGATGATATTATGATTACAATCTTCTGCATATTAAAATACTCATTGATGAAATGATAAAATGTTTGGGATTTGCTTCAGAAAAACATAGCAGTAATAGGTGTGTACAACCTTTTGGCGTCTCTGGGTGACACAGAAGAAGAGTACTCTTGGGTCACAGATTAGATACACAAACATTAATTAAAACTGATGAGCAAAAGAAAAAAGTTTTAAGTAAATTTTGCATTGGGCCACATTCATCGCTATCGTGGGCCAGGTGGCCTGTGGGCCGTGGGTTGGACACCCCTGCCAGAAAAGAAATAGGTAAGAATATGAATGAATTCTTAAAAATTACTGGAGCTGGGTGGTGGTTAAATGGAGAATCATTGTGTTATTACGTCCAATTTCATAGACATTTTACATAAAATGTTTTTAAATAAGCTAATGTGATTCTCTTTTTACCAAATATTTTCACAATGTTCAAATGTTCAAATGAACGCAGCTGTATCTTAAAGGGGAAAAGTGTAAATATACAAAACTTACTGCCTAAATAATGAACAATACTGATCTTCTAATGAAGAATTTCATGGTGCATTAAAAATTTCAAGATGTTTTTATTTATTTATTATTTTTTAAAGATTTTATTTATTTATTTTTAGAGAGAGGAGAAGGGAGGGAGAAAGAGAGGGAGAAACAACAATGTATGGTTGCCTCTCACATGGCCCTCACCGGGGACCCGGCCCGCAACCCAGGCACGCGCCCCGACTGGGAATCGAACCGGGACCCTGTGGTTCCCAGCCCGCGCCCAATCCACTGAGCCACACCAGCTGGGCAAATTTCAAGATGTTTTTAAAACAAAATTGAGCACTTACCATTGGGGTTAAATAACCGGCAGCTTTTAAGAGAGGTTTCATAACCTACTACTAATTCTTCAATGATTGCCACCTAGAATACAAATACACAAGAACAGTTTAATTAAATAAATAAATAAATAAATAAAAAATATATATATATATACTATTTCTGTGCAAAATGTGCTATTTACTATTAAAGGGATCAATAAACACTGACACACACTTTTATAAATCTCTTAACCTACGGATAAAAATTTAAAAGCAAGTTAAACCTTGTATTTTTGAAGGTGTGTGTTAAGACATAACTTTCTAAAAACTTCCTGGCAACTTCTTTCCCTGCTAGAAAACAAAGCATCAAGCTGAACTAGATAATCAATCCATATAAAATAACGCCCTTTATAGGAAATGACACCCTTTAAAATAACACCCTTTAGCATGCACTCTCAATCTCATAACCCAGAGGAAAGCATTACAGAAACCAACAGGGAACCACGAGTGGGTTTCCGAGGTCCAGGAGGAGGAGTGGCTTGGCTGTCTAGGTTCTGGCTTCTCCTGAGCCATGACTATACTACTTGTTCATGGCTCCCTAACACATCTGCAAATACTTTTAATTTATTAATTCCCTTCTTTGTTTAATTCACCTATGATGGATTTCTGGAGCTCTCTTAAATGACCTCAACTGACCCAACAGACTAACACCAGCTCTCTCCATTACCTCAGAAAATTGTGAGGACTGAATGGTCACAGCTAGGTTACTCTGGGGCGTCCATGTTCTTCTGCTCCCACAAATTGAGCTACATCCTTACTAAGAGTTTTGTTTTCCCAAACCTGTTTGAATCAGTTGCATTTATTATCATGATTGCAGAATTTAATTCAGTGTTATGTAAACTTAATAAACGAGAACAAGAAGAACTTTCTATAAGATGAACATTATGGAAAGATAAGGGATGAATTCATATTTTTAACCAACTTAGATTTCAATGAGAAAAACATATACACCATGAAAGTATATAGAAATTCTATAATTAAGAACGCTTTGCAATCATCAAGTTCTCACTCTATCCAAACTGAATATAACAGACCATTTTATAAAAGTGACTTACATAAGAAAAAGAAGCGAAACAGTCATCAATAAAGCCCATGCCTTGAGCCATTTAACAAAAGACTGGCAAATAAGTGTACCTTATGTGCTGTATGTTAGTGTTTAACATGTTTACTCTGTCCCATCTTTCTGATTCTTCACTATAACTGATTTAAAAAAAAATTCAACCAGCATGTCTTGATCCCACCGCACTTGCAAGCAAAATAATCTACACTGAGATCAAAACATCCTCTTAACAAGCATTTGAATATTGTAATATATAGCTGAAAGAGAAAGTTAACTTGCTGGGATAGCAAAAAGACTGCTCTGACAGAATTTTTTCTACCAAATAAGAAAGAAAAAACATTGCTGCTAAGCTAAAACTTAGTTTACAAAAAGAAATCACTTCGGAGTTTCACCATGAGCAGGTTTAGAGAAAAATATTGACAAAATCACTACACCTTACCAACTTTCCACACATACATCGATTTATCAAAGTATACAGCAGAAACAGAAGACTGAGAAAACAAATAAACAATACATTATTTAGCTAAAGAAAGTAGAGGATGAAAAAGAAGAGGATCAGGAGCATTTAAATTGCAAGCTGGGAAGACCAATACCGGATTCAAAATACATATACCATGTGTGCAGATAAGCAAGAATCCATTATTCCAAGTAGTGAGCAAAGAAATGATAGTCAAAAAACCGTATTTTGCTTTCTTACCTTCTCTTTATCTTTGTATAATGACCTCAAAGTATTGAAGACTGGTGGACAACCTTTGCTGAAGTTCATCCTTAAGAACTTATCCAAACATTCCTTAAACTTCTCACCTTGGAAGAAAAAAATCCTGTTGACTTATACTTCCCCAGACAACTCTAACAATGCATACTTTAATCTCAGCATGGACACTCACATATTTAGAAACAAGGAGACTGTAAATCGCACCACCATTTTCACTTCTTACAACTGCCCTCACTCACCAGATAAAAAGTTCAATGGCAGTCTTCTTGGCACCAGTCCCCTGGGGTATTTAGTCCAGGCCTCCTCATAAATTTTTAATCGTTCTAACATATTAGCTGCAAACAAAACAAAAATTCTTTCTATACTTGATTATGACTATTATATTTTTCTAGCAAATTACAAATTACTCAAAGTATATAAAAATTACCATCATTAAACAGAAAATTTGCAGATAAGAAAATTATCTATACTCTACTTATCAATAATCATTTTAGAGTACTTCCTTCTAATACTTTTACATTTTAAATGACTATACTCATATATAAAATGCGTAATTTTTTTATCCTGCTCTGTTCTAGGTAGGCTTTAAAAATCTGAGGACACCTTTACTTGAGTTCTGAGAAAGGCTTATTATATTTCCATATATGGCTTCTGCACTATTGTCTTCAACCTCTGCTTTTCTAATCCTTTCCTCTGATTTACTTTGGAACTTCTGGATCTGTCCCCTATCTTCCATTTTTCCTTCTTTTATATTTTCTCCTTTACTCTCAGTTCCAAGCGTTCCTAGGTTCACCAATCTTCCACTACACTAGTTTCTCTTCAGCTGTGGCCTCTCTTTATTCACTCTATTAAGATTTTTATGTCAATAAGTAGGTCTTTCTTTCTTCAGACTGCTAATTGGTACTTTCTCATAACCATTCAGAATTCACGGCTGCAACTCCTCGTCCTCATCTCAGATTTCTCCATTACCTCTACTCTTCCTTCCTCGCACTACCACAGGTACCATTTCTGCCCTGGTGTCCCTAGGGTGGTATGACACTGTGTTACGAAGTTTCTCCTGCATATAGCAATGATCAGAAATGGCGCAGTACAAGTCTGGAGGGAAACATCCTGACTAAGGAACAAGCAGGCCGTTTTGTAGATGACATGTTTCTGGGCTTGTCCTCACAAGTGGCTGCCGTTCACTAAAGAGCGTGATGGGGAAAAGCGGGATGGGGCAGGGAGGGGAGAAGAGAGTCCCTGGACCCAGATTTACTGAGTGACAGAAATCTACTGTATTTTTGTCATGTATAATGCACTGCTATGTATAATCAGCACCCATGTTTTTGGCCCAAACTTGCAGGAAAAAAATCTTTCATTTTAATTTTTTAATTCAATTTTTATTTATTTGTATTTAGAAACAAGACTGATTACTGTATTCCAGGGTATTATTTTGCATACAGATATCATTATTGCTTTCTAGAGTTACACTTTTAACACATAAGCATTAATAAAAGAACTAAAAACATTTATATAGATATAGAATTAGTACTACCCGTGTATAATGCATTCTTATTTTTCCCTAAAAAATCTGGGCAAAAAAGTGCACACTATACATGGCGAAATATGGTATTCCCTCTTCCAACAGAGGAAAGTGCTATTCTTTCAGCTACATTCATGAGCCCCTGGCAGGCCACTATGCTGTGGACACAGGTTACCACAGAAGTTATGTTTGCTTCCTTCCTTTAGGGAGAAATCTCCATCTCTGTCAGTGGAAATTTCCTTTTCATGCTTTTGTTGTTGCCATGTATTTGTGGATTTTTAAAAGTTGTTTCTAAATTTTTTCTTATCTATTTCTATGAATCTGTGGTGTTAAAGACAGATTTCAGAAAATGCTGTGTGCCATATTGAATAGAAGTTTGCAAGTGTATTTGTGTATTCAAATTCTGAACCAATTCTTAACCACTATTTTTCTAGTTATGCTTTTCAATGAGTTAATAAAATACTGAGTTGGCCAAAATGTTCATTTGGTCTTTTTCTGTAAGGTGCCTCTAGTAGTGCTTAGTTGTCTTTAACATCATTCGAAACAATTTTGTTAGACTGTATCGTGACAGCTGTCATATCAGCATGCATTTAAAAAAAGAAAAACTTATCAAAATTGGTGAGTTTTTGTGTAGCCATTTTAATATTGAAGACAGAAGAAAATACACATTTTCAGCATATTGTGCTTGATTATTTCAAGAAAGGTAAAAATGCAACTAAGTGCAAAAAACGATGTATGCAGTATGGAGAAGGTGTTGTGACTAATTGAATGGTGCTGGAGATTTCTCGCTGGATGATGCTCAACATTGGGTAGTCCAGCTGAAGTTGAGAGCAATCAAATCGAGACATTAATTGAGAACAATCAATGTTATACCACGCAGGAGATACTCAAAATAACCAAATCAATAAAGTTAATGGTGAAAATGAAAATGTGTCTTTTCTTTTACAGGAAAAAAAGTAAGGAGTTTTTGGTCAACATAATATATTAACAAAAGAAGCAATCAAAACTTAGAAAAGTAAGTTTTAAACAACGCTACCTGGCTTGAGCGCTTTTTCCAAGCCTTTGTAATAGGCCCAGTTTTCAGGATTTCTCTCTTGTAACCCTCTATAAACATCAGCTGCATCTTCCAAACGACATAATTGCAACAGAAGTTCCCCTGATAAAAAACAAATTAAATTAATTAAGTATTTTCTAGTTGTAACTTTAACTTTTCCTCAAACGTTCTCTTAAAATCTCTTCAATGCAGAGAAGTGGACAGATTAGGTATCTTCCTGAGTTCCCAATATCCTGTAGCAGGACTATTTATCATGTAATTTTTTTATTGTCTCTCCCCCTTTTTGAAGTTCATATTTAGAAATGCCATTCTAGTCACATCCTAACTTTATTCAGGTATTCGTCTAACTCCAACCTGCTTTCCCAAATTCAGTGAACATAATTACCAAACCATTATCTACTACTCAGTTAATTATTCTCAACATCATATGAACAATTTTAATATCCAAATTATTTTTAAAAAGATTTTTCTTATCTATTTTTAGAGAGGGGAAAGGAGGGAGAAAGATAGGAAGAGAAACATTGATTTGCCAGAGAAACATCAATCGATTGCCTCTCACACGCTCCAACTGGGAACCTGGCCTACAACCCAGGCATGTGCCCTGACCAGGAATCGAACCAGCAACCTTTTAGTTAATAGGATGATGCCCAACTGAGCCACACCAGTCAGGGCTTAACATCCAAATTAATGAAACAATCCAATACACGAAATTTATCATCCTTTCATCAACTATAAAACTATTTTGCTCTAGCAGCCTATATTCATGACATTTTCTAGGGCTTCCGACTACCAAAAAAAAATCTTGCTTTAAGCTTAACTGATTTGTCTTCCTTTTTCTTGTCTCACCAATCCTGTCCTTCAACATCACCGAAAAACCATTCCCTTCTTTTCCTTAGGCCATCTCAGCAACCAGTAGGACTTACTGCTTGTCTCCTCTGGGTTGCATGACCAATCTCATCCCTGAATAATATTAGCAGACCCAAGTATCAAAATCAGTCTCAAATCCTCAGCTTCCTTATTTACTAATGTTAAGGCTGGACCATTCCAATTGTTTTGTTTGCTCCACACTTTCTCACGAGAAAGCAGTCATCAGATGAATGCACAGAGGCAGTTGTTTCAGCAGAAATATGAGCTCCAAATTCATGTAAGCCTCAAACACTGCTCAGAATCCTTATCCTTAATGGGCTATTAACCAAAAGTATTATTTTCAAAGCATAACTTCACCCTTACATCCTTGACTCTCACCACAACAAAAATGAACACTTACTGAGTGCTCACTGTGTGCTAGTGACTTTTAAATGTTTCGCATGCATTAACTAAATTCTCAAAACGCTATGAGCTGGTTACCATTACTTTCACCATTTTAAAGCAGAGAGAACCTAAGTAAACTTGCTGAGGGTCTTTCAACTAGTTAATTGTTGGAGTCAGGATTTGAACCCAAGCAATTTGGCTTAAAGAGCCCATATTCTTATTCGCCAATATCTGGAGAATTTTTAGTTGTCACAGTAAAGGGGAGGTGGGTACTACTGGTATCTGATGGGGAGAAGCTAGGAATGCTGCTAAACATCCTGCAACACACAGGAGACTTCCATCTCCAACATCACTCCCCAAATCTCGAAAGTGCTAAGGTTGACACCCTGTTCTGTATTAACCGAAAGCCTATTCCACTAAGAACAAACAAAATATTCTACAACTTTTCTTCCCTACACTACACAAATCCACATTTCCTTCGTTTAATCTTCTCCCACATTTTTTTTTTCAAAAGGAACTGGTGGAATAAGAATTGATGAAACTTCTGCCTTATTATATGCCCACTTGCCTACTCCAGGAAGTTCCCAAATTATCCTGACTACCCACCACTAAAATGCTTTTATTACTGAAATTCTCAAAGACTTATGATTCTGCTGTCAGTTCCATTATATCCTCTTTATATATACTGTCGCCAATACCTGACTCACTACCAGTATTCAGTGCATACTTTATGAAATGGACTGATGGCTCTGTTTTCTATTTCACTGAGAAAATGGAAAAAAATTAGAACTTCCAAATGCCCACTACATGTACACATCCACTTGCCCATACACTCTACTGTCTACCGTCTCTTATTACTGGGGATCAAGTATTCATGTCGTTATCTAAGGCTAACCCTTTAACTTATCCACCAGATCACAATCCTCCTACCGTACCAAATATTCTGTTTACTAGATCATTCTCAACTGAACATAAACATAAGCTATATAAAGCCATTTTTTGATCTTGTAACCCATTTTATCCACCACTGTTTTTCCATATAGCAAAACTTATGGGAGCCATTAATGCATTATATTTGCAATTCTGCTACTTTCTGTCTCATTTAAATGTACTTGATTTGCTTGGGCTTTTACCACCTTCCTTCCAAATGTTCAGAAGATGCTTTAGTTAGGGTTGACCGTTACTTCTAAGAGGAGCAAATGAAATGATGTACTTCAAGAGTATTTTGAAAACTGTCATATTTTTATAAAGAAACTGAGACCCAAGACTTTCTTGGATCATATAGCTAGTAAGAGGCCAGCGAATGAAAGAACCTGAACTCCCTTTTTCCAATCTTGTGATCATCCCAGTAAGTCATAAAGCTCCTCCCTTTATAATTAATAGACTGTTAAGGGATAACAACTCAAACAAAAGAGAGCTACTCAGAATCTATAGTTCCCAACTGAGGTCCAGGAACCTTAAACTTCCATTTTATTTCTTTCCAGTGGCATTATCACCTGCTCAGAGTTCATCTGGCAAATAATGACTACACCTAGCATGCACACAAATAACATGCTTTTCTGGTGTTCAACTTCAAGGGCAGCTAAGGGAATCTGAAACCAGCAAACTTCAGTTACTTTCACTAACAAGGGCAAAGCAACATTTCAGATGGTAATTCTTAAAAAGTACTTACGTTTTCAATTACTTGTTATTCTTCTTTCATTTTCCATTATCACTTCTTCAACTCTTAAAACTCTAAGACTCTTTTTTCTCAGCCCTCTAATAACAGCAGCACTAAAGATCTTTATTTAAAGATCTACCCCTCCTACTGCAATCCACACATAAAAACCCAAATCTCTGGTTTTGATTCATGTTCCTTCTATGTTCAGATAACCTATAAAGAACTCTAGGGATGTCCCATATATTCTTTAGTAAAGACTGATTTATCTGTGTATATGCCTAGCAATAAAGAAATGTGATGTACACAATCAGTTCTACTAACAAGATGTTTCTAAGAAATGTAACCCTATGTCTTATAAAATTAAGCAATTATCTCCTATGTTTTGATCAGATCCTATAATATTTTAAGATAAAAATACTTTATTTCAAGAAAAATGTTTTACTGAGTCACTTCAATAACTCTTATTGTTCACAATTTTTAACCTATATCAACAATATTGTTTAAAGGTATATTTTCCCACATTACCAATTATTTGAAGTGCATATGTAAGAAACAGATTTTCTATCATCAAAAGTTGAATTACATGCAATTATCAACAGCAACTGAATTTCATCCTTGCTCTTTGTCATAATTAAATACTAGAATAAATAACATTCTTAAAAAAAATACCTTTGGTTTCTTCTACAGCAAGTTTATCACAAATCTGCTTTTCATAGGTACAAAGGTGTTCCAGGGCTTCTCTATAGAGACCTGCTTCTCGAAGAACTTGATTCTGATATAAAAGGAGTTCACTATATTCATAATCCACTTTATCAGGGGATGTCTATATATGGACATAAGGAATACTAACAGTAAGAATTTTGTTTTCATATCAGAAAATTGCTTAAACATTCAAATATACACAAGAAGTCAAAGGATACTATATGATTAACACTACTCATTTTTTTAAAAGATTTTATTTATTTATATTTAGAGAGAGGGGAAGCGAGAGAGAAAGAGAGGAAGAGAAACATCAATGTGTGGCTGTCTCTTATATGCCCCTCCCACCGGGGACCTGGCCCACAACCCAGGCATGTTCCCCAACTAGGGATCGAACTGGTGACCCTTTGGTTCACAGGCTGGCGCTCAATCCACTGAGCCACACCAGCCAGGGCAACACTACTCATTTTTTAAAGATTTCTAAGTATCTGTCCAGGGAGTAATTAAGTAATGACAGTATTAACTTATAACCCACTAATAATTCATAAATCCTTACATATGATAAATAAACAGGGGAAAAGGAAAGCTCTTATTTAGCAGCAGAATGTCAAATAATAAATCTAGAGGGAATACAAATCATCCCTTTGCAACTATCATTGGGACGTTGATTCAAGCAAGAATCATAACCAATGAATGCTAACATTAACTAATGGTAACATTTGATTGGGAAAAAAAGGCTATTCATAGTCTCAAATTGTTTATTAAACACAAAGAGAAAAAATAAGTTTATAGCAAAGAAACCTAATAGACACCATGTTAACCAATAAGTCAAACAGAACAAACAGATATTATGTGCCTCTTAAAGTGACAGACTTTGAAGGGCTCACCATCACTTCTGTGGTTTCCTGCCAAAAACTATGTAACTGTATCTAATTATGAGGCACCACCAAACAAATCCAAATTGATGGACACTCTAAGAGCACTGCCCCGTACACTTCAAAAATTTCAATGTCATGAAATACAAAGAGAATCTTAGAAACTTCCAAAGATTAAAAGAGACCAAAGAGAAATGATAAGCAAATGAAAGGTATGATTCTAAACTGAATCCTGAAATGGAAAAAAAACTTCTGGAAAGGATAGAGATATTAATAAATTATGAATATCAGCTATGGATTAGATCAAGTCTATCAATGTTAACTTTCTAATTTTTTAATAATCTATATAATACTATCTACAGAATTTAGAATCACAGAGTTATTCTTAGGGAATACCACACTGAAGCACGTTTGAATAAAAGAGCATGGCGTCTGCAAATACCCTCAAATGTTTGGGGAAGAAAATTTAAATAGATAAACAGGTGTAGAGACTATAAAATAAATATGTCAAATATTAACAAATAATGTGCATGAACTCCTCTATGAAGATCATTGCATATTATTCTTGTTACTTTAAAAAGTTAGCAAGTCTATGCACACTTCTTTCTTTTACTTACATTTAGAATCAAACCTAGTTTACTAGTTTACCTGTTGTGTTTTCCTAAATTCTTCTAAAATTTTTGCTGCCATTTCATAATCTTCTAATAAATGATAAGCAATAGCATAACCAATCCATGATGCTCTCTGGGCAGGTCGAAGCTGAAGTAACTGATATCTTGTTTCCTTTAAGCGGAAAAAAATATTTTTTCTTAGGGTTACAGTAAAAGCAAATGCTCCTTAATTAATTCCCCCACAACACTGAGCAATCTGTAACATAATTCTGGGAATAGTAACAGAAACCGTTTGAAACATCCAAATTGTGTAGCTTTACAGAAGCAAAAAAATATTTGTTAAGAAGCACAATGAAGCCTCCAAGGTAATCTTGTAATTTTTAAAAAGTTATGAGCAGGTACTATTTTATTATGTTATTTTCTGACACACTTAATCTAAGAAAAGATAGTACAAATAAAAAACATCTTTAAAAATGCAATGCCCAACTACTGAATTCAGATCTATAGAAAACAACTCAGCAGGCACTACATAGAAAAAAGAGAGAGGACCAAAATAGACCTGATTTAACATAATCAAGAATTAAAATGTAGCTACAAAGGCAGAATATTAGGTTCAAAGAAGGTAAAATAGGAAACAAAAAAAATTTGCTTCCCCCAAAATGCAGTTAACTAAAGACTATATTTACATATTAATAACAGACAAAGGCATCGCCTATTTGAGGTATGCCGATGTTAATCTCCACTGAATTGATTAACTAAATCCTATACAGTAATCTAACTTTACCACACAGTAATTTATTTTAAAAATCTTATTAGTCCAGTCATAAACACAATTGCTATTGGGGGGAGAGCATAAGATTTAATTAAATTCTTTTTTAAAATGGAAATTTTTGTTACCAAGAAATACTCAAAAAGGTTTAAATATTTCAACAATATTTTACTCTAGAATAAAAAAATTCTCTATTTTACTTACCCTGTAACCCTCAAGATCTCGCATTTGAATCTGTAGTAAAGAAAGGTCCCTTAAGATTTGAAGATTGTCTTTATCCCATTTTAGTGCATTTCTGTAACACTTAATGGCTTCATCATATTTCTTGTCTGACCTCTGGAGAAGGCCATAAACATGCCAACCTAAAGGATTTAGTTAAGGATACAACCTAAAGGATTTAGTTAAGTCAAGAAATAATATTGCAGTAATATTCCCTGGGAAACAGAGAACTGTAGCTATTTATAAAGTTACAAGCTTAAAAAAAAGGGAAAAAATATAAAGATAGAAGGTGGTTTAATACAATGAAAATTAGTTCAGCTTTTCAAGCCTCTCAGAGAAACCAGCTCTAGCCTGACTTGTTAGCTCTGTGACCTTGGATAAGTTATTTAGTCTGGTTATGTTTCCTCAATTATAAAATGTAAAGAGAACGTCAATAAAGCAAAGCATAACAGTTTGATGACTAAATGGAATAACAAAGTGCTCACCGGCTGGCGCCAAATAAATGCTCCATAAATATTAATTTCTAAATGAAAAAGAGGGAATGAGCATCCATTACATATAATTATTTTAAATCATGTGTATGTTCTTTTCTTTAGCTAACAAGGTCCTTAGGAGAGAACCCTTAGTACAGTACAAACTTCCTAAAAGTCACCCACACATAAAACACAATCATTCACTTAACAAATAATTAAAATTTCTTAATAATTAGGATGGTAGATGACCTAAATGGGCAGTCTCCAGCATGCAAATAAGTTTTAGTCTAGTAAGAATCACTGATAAGTAAGCAAAATTACAGCGTATATAAAAATGGTATGTAATGCCACTCCCCTAACACAGGTGCTTTTCATTTAGACCTTGATTATGACAAGTCACCCATCCTCCCACTTCCATTTTGTCTGCTTTATACTCTCTCCTGCCAAAGTAGCCTTTCTGAAACGTACATCATCAAAAGAAAAAAACTCTACTCCCCTTTTCAGAAATTTACTTAAGTTTCTCTTTCAGATCAGGTTCAAATTTTTCAATCTAACAACTTTTATACCAGGGATCCAAGGGATAGCATGTATAACTAAAAGTACATATTTAATATTATAAAATTTTACTTGAAAAATAATCTTTGTTTTCATTAAATAAATGACAAAGTAAAGCATAACAAAATCTTCTCATTGGTGGGAACATGGTTTTTAAAAGCCTAAGACACACTACCCTCTATAATCTTGTTCCCATTACCTACCTACCTTCTCATTCCTCCCCACTTCAATCATCTCTTGAGCATGGTATCGCCTATAACTGCCTCTAATCTTCACTCCTAAGAATCTACCCTCAAGAAGTCTTAAATCCATCAAGAGGAACCCAATTATGTAAATCATGGCAAATAACATACAGACCACTATGTAACCATTAAAAATAATGAAACGACATCCACAACAGTCTTATTAATACTTAGCTTACCTTTTTAGTTTCTGGTTACTCCCAACACACTAACTTTTGTTTTACTGCAGTAGCAGTAATTTTTTAACATGCTGTAACATTTTATGTAATATCAGAAACATTCTGTATGTGCTTGTAGTTTCTTCCTCCTTCACTAGACTAAGGTCCCAAGAGCACAATTTCCATCATTTCTTAGTCTGTACTATGCCAGGGGCCTGGTAAACATTTAAAAATTTGTGACTTAAAATTGTTTGCCCACAAAACAGGCAAGAAAATATTTATTTAAAAACTACTTGATAAATAGCAACCCATAATTTTTTCTGCTACCTTCCCTCAGACATTGTACTTGCTCCTATCCTCATACTTCCTTTAATAACATTTATCTGCTATAGTAATTAGCAATATCAAGGACTTTGTTAAGCATCATTAAATCTTTACAATACTACAATGAGGTGGTTCTGATCACCCTCATTTCACACATGAGGAAATTAAGCCTTAAGATCACAGTTAGAAAGAAGGTTAGCTGGGATTCAAACTTAAGTAAAGCATATTCTTAAACCTGTGCTCTCAACCAGTGTACTATATTATTTCTAGTATTTCTTAGTGTATACCCTTCTGTAAATTCATAATCGTGACGAAGTCTGCAGGGTGCCTTTTTCTGAAGCATGGGAAGAGCTTTCATAGATATTTTTAAAAGCAAGCCCATTTATCTGTAAATAGGATGTTAGGACATGGTATAGGTATAGAAGTGTTCCCTGAGTGCAGGCAGTTGTTATTTAAGAAAGAATCATCTCCTCTGGAGTTACATGATGAAAAGGAATATAAAACTTCTGACTCCCAAACTACTGACTTAGGTCAAGACACCCCAATCAAATTTGGACATATATCTCAAAAAGGATACACACATGACTCTTCAAGTCATTCCTCAAACCTCTACGAACCAATTCATAAGCTTCTTCCTTTTTACCCAAACAGTTCAATGTTAATCCTTTCATAGCAAGCGTCTCTATTAAAAACAAAAACAAACAAACAAACAAAAACAAACACACAAGAAAAGGTAGGAGGGGAGTGGAATTGAACATTAAAAATAATAAACAACAAAAAAAGGTAACCATCATCCCAAAAACAAATGTTACATTACTCTAAGAACTGATGATTATTGGGAAAATGTCCAGGTTTGAATAGAATTAAAATAATTTAAAAATCAACAAACCAAGTTAAACCATACTTCTCTACTCTAGGCCTCCCTAGATTTTTTTTTTTTTTTAGATAAATGGTACAAAAATGCACCAATATCTGTTAATTCATATCTAAGCAAGATACACTGGCTCTATTACTGTTCTTTAGGGGAATTCCATTAAATGACCTTATATAATTACACTTTAAAAAAAAAGCGTATTTTATTTATTTATTTTTAGAGAGAAGAAGGGAGGAAGAAAGAGAGGGAGAAAAACATCGATGTGTGAGAGATACATCTATTGGTTGCCTCTCACACACCCCCAACCGGGAATCTGGCCTGCAATCCAGATAATGTGCCCTCACTTGGAATCAAACCAGAGACCCTTTGAGTCCTAAGCCGGCACTTAATACACTGAGCCACACCAGCCAGGGCTATGATTACTCCTTTACAGCATGAAAACTTTATCTTGAAACAGACTTTACTTCTTTGATTCCAAATTGCTAAAGATCACCATTCAATGAGTTAAACATACACATAAATTATATACACATATATTTCTGATTTGCATAAATTTCATTATTTTACAATGATAATTTAGGATACTATTAAATATACAGGTAAAAGAAGATATCAGACTCCTATCACTCACAAGCACCAGATTAAAACAGAAAGTTGAGGCCCAGGCCAGGTGGCTCAGTTGGTTGGAGCGTCAGACCATACACCAAAATGTTGCAGGTTCGATCCACGGTTAGGGTGCATACCGGAAACCACCAATTGATGTTTCTCTCTCACATTGATGTCTCTCTTTCTCTCCCTTCACCTCCTTCCTCTCTCTCTCTCTAAAATCAATAAACATATCCTCAGGTGAGGATTAAAAAGAGAGAATGAGTTAAGGGCAATATTAAGTTTTCAGAAAAGAAAAAAAACAGATTTTTATTTTTGTAACACATATTACGAAGTACAAATAAATAATATTCATTATAATTTATTTGCCTAACTTTTAGGACTAAAATTTAAAATTTATAGAAAAATTACTTCAGAATAAAAGGAATAAAGGTATTATACTGAAGAGTCAACATTTATAGGAAAATACAGATAAAGAAATGGAAGCAAAAAGAAGAAAAATCATGTACAAATTGTTATAAATCACATATAAAAATTAAAACCAAATATATCTGGCAAATAGCCAAATTAGCAAGGTTCTGCAGAAAGTAGCCCTTTGTTGTCAAACAAGTAAAATCTATTCCTACAAGTTTTACCAACATTAAATTTCCTTAATGGCATCCAGGGGTTGCCATTAAGTTTAAGACAAACCATCATTTTATGTACTGTTAAAAAATGTTTTCAGACCTGGCTGGTGTGGCTCAGTGGATTGAGCTCCAACGTGTGAACCAAAAGGTCACCAGTTCTACTCCCAGTCAGGGCATATGCCTGGGTTGTGCGCCAGGTAGAGAGGCAAGCACACACTGATGTTTCTCTCCCTTTCTAAAAATAAATAAACAAAATCTTTAACAAAAAAAGTTTTTAGCCCAGACTGGTGTGGCTCAGTTGGCTGGGCATCGTCCTATTAACCAAAAGTCACCAGTTTGATTCCAGGGCAGGGCACATACCTCGGTTTTGGGCCAGATCCCCAGCTGGGGGCCAGAGGCATATGAGAGGCAACCTATAGAAATTTCTTTCTAGCCCTGGCTGGTGTAGCTCAGTGGACTGAGCGTGGACCTGTGAATCAAGGGGTTGCCGGTTTGATTCCCAGTCAGGGCACATGCCTGGGTTGCAGGCCAGATTCCCAGTGGGGGACACATGGTAATCAACCACACATTGATGTTTCTCTCCCTTCCCATCTCTCTAAAAATAAATAAATAAATAAATAAAAAATTTCTTTCTCGTATCAATGTTTCTTGCCCTCTTTCTCCCTCCCTTCCCTTCTCTCTAAAATATTTTCAATTAAATTATGATACTTCATATGCAACCTCATTTCAGATATGTTAAAATATGAGGAGAAACTGCATTTTAGAACAATGATATTTGGTACTCTGCTATAGTGAAACCCTGTCAAAGTTACATAACCAGTATGCATACTTTAGAAATGAAAATAAAACCTAATATACAGCTGGCCAGCAAAAATATTTTTAATAATGTTAAAAAAGTATTATTATTTTAGCACAAGTATATAAGAGTAAAGAAAGCTAACAGAGAGCTATTACTCTCTCCCTCTTCAATAGTAAGAGAAGAGCCCTGGCTCAGTGAGGTGTGGCTCAGTGAGTTGGGTGTCATACTGCAAACCAAAAGGTGGCCAGTTCAATTCCTGGTTGGGGCACATGCCTCAGTTGTGGGCCAGGTCCCCAGTTGGAGGTGGGCAAGACACAACTGATTGATGTGATGTTTCTCTCACACACTGACGTTTCTCTCCCTCCCTTCTCTCTCTCTAAAAAGAATTTAAAAAAAAAAAAAAATAAGAGTCCTGGCTGGTGTGGCTCAGCAGATTGAGTGCTGGCCTGCAAACCAAAGGGTCACAGGTTTGATTCCTGGTCAGGGCACATGCCTGGGTTGCAGGCCAGGTTCCCAGTAGGGGAGTGTGTGAGAAGCAACCACACACTGATGTTTCTCTGCCTCTTTCTCCCTCTTTTTCCTTCTCTCTAAAAATAAATAAATAACTAAAAAAGAAAACAAAAACAAAAAAAAACTGAGAACATTATCAAATTAATTACCAAAGAGCCATGTTTCCTAACTACAAATCAGACCTATAAAAGCTTATTTTTTTCCTCTTGCTCATCACAAGCATAGTTTAGCTAAAGTCTCCCCTTATTCTATAAACATCTCACCATCCAATATTCTAGCCTTGCATAGGCAAGAGCTAAAAGGTAAAAAATATTTCAGAACTTTACAATATACAAATCATGGATTAAATATGACTGTCTGAAAAACTAAGATACAATGCTAAATAAAAAGATGCTGGTTCATCAGCAAAGAACCAAATAGACACTTTCTGAATATGTTATTATAAGGAATAAAATTCTCCAGCTCAACCAAAATTCTAAAGCAGATTTTTCCTACAATATCTTAAATAAATGTACTTATTAAACTTAAATAAGCATATCTGCCCTTCTAGCTTCTTCTGCCTTTCCTACCGTGTTTATTTGCAAACTCAAGTAGGATGTGCTATCATTTTCTTGACACTAAATTCAAAATACAGGAGTCAACGATAAGGTCCATTCTCTCTGGAAAATAAATAAGGCAGCTGGGAGTGATAAAAGCCAAGAAGTAAGGCCAGACAAGTAAGCAAAGCCTTATCCATTTACACTTACAAATAAGTATATGGTATTTACACTTACCTCCATGCTCTGCAAACTTGGGATTAGAGAGTATTTGTTTACAGAATTTCAATCCATTTCTATACTGTTTATGTTCATAACATCTCTGCCAAAGGAAAAAAAATGAGTTCAGCAAGAATTGCAGAAAGTTTAAATTAAATGCTAAATTTTTTATTATTTAATACAACAGAATGATCAAATGTTATTCGCATGTTCTAAATCCCACTGAAATGCAAGTAAAAAAAAATTAAAGTAAAGCAAAACAAAGGGACAGAGTGTAGATTAGAAAAAGAAAATCATTAACTCACTCCAAAAGGTACAAATTACATAAAGTGAAAACTAAAAATAGGAAAAGGGTATTATATTTCAAATTTTCTTTTTAACTGAAGGAAAGAAGTCTCTCAAGCTGCAAAAGAACACACAAGCGCATGCAAAATAATGAATTTAAAAAAAAGACCCATACCACAGGCCACTGTGCTGAAATTTCAAAGCCCAAAGTTTTCTTAAAAATGTCCAAAGGGGAAAAAAAAGCCATATGAAGGATATGTAATCATAATGGCACTGAACTTTTATTCCAAAATAATAACAGAATGTTGCTAAAACTCATAAAACAACTACACACAACCTTTAAAATTCAGTGTGAACTTAACTTTCAACCTAGAATTCCATACCCAGCCAAATTATCAATCAAGAATATGAGTAAAGTGACATTTTAAGGTTTCTCAGAAAGCTAAAATTTTATTTCTATGAACTCTCCCTTAGGACGCTATTAAAAATAAAACAAATTTAACAAGACAACATGAAACTTAATAAGGAATCTAATTCAGAAAAAAAGAACTAGAAAACAAGCACTCCAAAATGAAACGTGAATCCGTAGACCACCATGGAATAAGTTTACAGCAAGAGCAAAAATTGAACTGATGTACTTCATAATATGAAAAATATTATTTATAAGCACATGACAGAAGTATAGGCACATTTGGGGGGAAAGCAACAGGTGTACAGAAAACCAGGCAACTGCATAAATGAGACAGGCACTGACTTCAGAAAAAATACTGGCTTGTATAAGAAAGAAAAGGATGGTCTTACTGTAATATCTGGCTTAACAGTAAACAATACATACAAAATTTTTAAAGTGTAAATATTAAGCACTAATTTACCAAAATACTGTGCTATAACTATAGTGGGATAATGGGGAAAAGGAAAAGTGGGCAAACGTGGAAAAGATAAAGTTCTAAGTCCTCGTTTTCCATAACCAGAAGTCAACAAATGTTTCAAGAAATCGTGGTATATTATTAAACAACAAGAAAGCAAATACCAGAAAAAATGGCTACAAAGACTGAAGGTACTTGACTCTGGAGTGGGAAGGCATGGGTGGCAGAGGGGATAATGACTTTCATTTTCATAATAAACCTTTTAGTGTTATTTGACTTTTAGGTATCAACATAATTTTTCTTTAAATCATTTTACTTGTTATGGAAAAAAGCTCTGTAACTGGAAGATTAAAAAACTTGATAATGTATGCCAGAATTCACTATCATAAATTTAACAAATTTACTCATGACTTTTGAAATAATATATTCAAACTCTGAAAACTGTGCTAAACAAAACAATAAAAATGTAACTTTTTACATTTAATATCAGGAAATCAATTGCTTAAATCTCAATGCTACAGCCCACTATAGAGTTGTTCTATACTAACTATGTACTCACTAACTTTTGTTTGTTTCACATCTCAAACCTAACAGACCCAAAACACAACTGATTTTCCCCCAGAATCTAGTCATCACCAAGTCTTCACCATCTTAGTAGACACCCTCCCCTCAATTCCGCCAACCAAATGATGATGAAAAAAAAACTAATTATCCTTGGTGCTTTCTATTCCTTACCCTTCCACCCATCCCACCAGTCCCAGTTTCTCCGCACTTGCCCCTCCAGCAGTCAGCTGAGCACTCAGTAAGCCAAATGACCTATGATTTAAGAGGGAGGGGACAGCAGAAGGAATAACTTGGGATCTATCGTTAATCAAATATAACCAAAGAAATATAAGTCTAGCAATTAAACTTAGCAGAAACCCTAATGTTTTTTCTTATACAACTATAATAACAGTAAAAGGCATTAAAGGGAAGCTATAACATAAAGACTAGGCTAGTTAAAAGGGTCACTCCATTGTCACTGTTTTCCACGAACTACATACATACAAAGAACAGTTTAAGTGCGCTGTACTTAAAACCCTCAATTAACTTTCTGAAAATTTGAAGTTCAAGAGTGTTTTTAAAAAGGCAAGTCAAAGACACATGCAGGAAGTATGTCTGACAGATTATCTTTTTTTTTAAACTTTTATTTTTATTTTTTTGAAAGATTTTATTTATTTTTAGACAGAAGGGAAGGGAGGGGGAGAGGGAGAGAAACAGCAATGTATGGCTGCTTCTCACAAGGCCCCCACTGGGGATCTGGCCTGCAACCCAGACATGTGCCCTGATGGGGAATCGAACCGGTGACCCCTTGGTTTGCAGCCCACACTCAATCCACTGTGCTACACCAGCCAGGACTGACAGATTATCTTATATTCAGAATATATAAAGAAGTCCTAAAAGTCAGCAACAATAAGACAGAAAAAACACACCCAAAAGAGATTATTCTAAAAACCAATAAACATATAAAGGGTAATTAACTTCTGTACATCAAAATCACAATGCTATACCATTAAATTAAATTTAATAAAATAGGTTAGGCAATACCTTAATCAAGTTCTGAAGCAGCTGGAACTTTCATATTGCTGGTAGAAGAGGAAATTGATTAAACAATTGGTTCAACTGTTTGGCAGAAGGAATTTTTTTTTTTTTTAAAGATTTTGTTTATTTATTTTTAGAGAGAGGGAAAGGGAGGGAGACAGAGAGGGAGAGAAACAGCAATGTATGGTTGCTCCTCACATGGCCCTCACGGGGACCTGGCCCGCAACCCAGGCATGTGCCCTGACTGGGAATCGAACCTGGACCCTCTGGTTCCCAGCCCGCACTCAATCCACTGAGCTACACCAGCCAGGCAGGAATTTTATGGTATAAAAATTACAGCTTGTACTTCCGGCCAAGATGGAGGCGTAGGTAGACACACTGTGCCTCCGCCACAACCAAGAGAGGAAAAACAACAATTTAAAAGACAAAAATAGCCAAATCTGACAGAAAACTGAACTGAGTGGAAGTCCGACAACCAAGGAGTTAAAGAAGACACGTTCATCCAGACCGATAAGCGGGGCGGGGCGGAGCCGGGTGGAGAGCACTCAGCAAGACGTGGTTTGTGGAGCGGTACGGCAACGCTCCAGCTGCCCGGAGAGGCCCGTGGTGGGCGTGCATGGCCAAAACACAATAGGTGCACTTGGCGAAACCAGGGCTGAGACTGGTGGACTGGGCGGTCCCTCATTCTTGCGCAGATAAACCGGGAGGAAAAGCTGGGGAGCGGAATAGACCTCACGGCCCACCAATGCTGGGAGATAAAGCCTCAAACCACCAATTGAATACACCAGTGGGGGTTGAGGCGGCAGTGGGAGGAACTCCCGGCCTCAGAGGAGAGTTCGTTGGGGAGACCCACAGGGAGTTGGAACTGTGCAGGCCCGCCCGCTCACCCTGGAGGCAGCAAAGAAGGACCCAACTTGATCTGGGTAGCTGGGGAAGTGCGGAGAACAGAGCAAGTGCCATTGTTCTCAGGCCCCGCCCCCACAGGCAGCATCACAACACAACTACATGGGTTACCCCGCCCTGGTGAACACCTAAGGCTCCACCCCTTAAAGTAACGGGCGCATGGAGGGGAAAAAAAAAAAAATGGCCCGAATGAAAGAACACATCGAAGCTCCAGAAAAAATACAACTAAGTGACGAAGAGATAGCCAACCTATCAGATACACAGTTCAAAACACTGGTAATCAGGATGCTCACAGGACTCGAAGAAAAATTGTCACAATTACTTGAACAAATGAGAAGGGATGAGACTGAAACTGGGACTCAAATCAATGGAGTAGACCAGCAGAAAGAAAAAAACATCCAACCAGAAAAGAATGAAGAAACGAGAATTCAAAAAACTGAGGAGAGGCTTAGGAACCTCCAGGACATCTTTAAATGTCCCAACATCCGAGTCATAGGGGTGCCAGAAGGAGAAGAGGAAGACCAAGGGATTGAAAACTTATTTAAACAAATAATGAAGGAGAACTTCCCCAAGCTGGTGAAGGAAATAGATTTTCAGGAAGTCCAGGAAGCTCAGAGAGTCCCAAAGAAGTTGGACCCAAAGAGGAACACACCAAGACACATCATAATTACATTACCCAAGATTTCTCAAAAATAAGGAGAGAGACTTCCGCCAAGATGGTGGCGTAGGTAGACGCACTTGCCGCCCGCACATCCAGAGTGTCTAAACAACGAACGCAGTAGCGAAAAATTAAACAACCAGAATGGACAGAATCGAACTGAAGGGAAGTCTGACACCCAGGAGGTAGGAGAAGACGAACATCCAGGCCGGTAAGCGGGGCAGAACCAAGCAGAGGAGCGGAGTGAGAGGCAGCTCTCACGGAGGGACTCACGCTGCCAGTGCCTGAACAGGGCGTGTTCCCAAACAACAGGTGAATCCCGCAAGCCGGCGACGCTGCCGGAGAGAGGCTAGGGCTGAGCCAGCAGAACCGAGTCTGGTGGAAAAGGCGGTGGGGAACTGGGGAGCGGAGGAGTGACGGGAGCCCGCGGTGATCGGAGGTCACCATTGCTTCCTCCCAGGCCCCGCCCCCAGAGGCAACGTCACCCAAAAAGCAACCCAGGTTGCTGGCACCTGTGAGCCGACAAGTGCACCGAGATAAAAAAAGAATGAAAATGGCCAAAATGAAAGATCAGAACAAATTACAACTAACGGATGACGACATAGTCAACCTATCAGATGCGCAGTTTAAAATGCTTGTAATCAAAATGCTAACAAAACTGAAGATAGGTGGACGCAAATAATTGAAAAGATGAAGAATATGATAAGGATAATGGAGGAAGATTTACAGGGAACCAACAGGGAAAAAAAGGAAGTTGGATCTCAAACCAATGGGGTGGACCAGAAGGAAGAAACAAGAATTCAAAAAAATGAGGAGGGTCTCAGGAACCTCAGAGACATTTGTAAACGACCCAATATCCGAATCATAGGGCTGCCAGAAGGACAAGAGGAACACCAAGAAATTGAACGTATTTTTGAACAGATAATGAAGGAAAACTTCCCAGATCTGGCAAAGGAAATAGGCTTCCTGGAAAT
>PVJI01011779.1:0-54456 GCA_004026765.1 Micronycteris hirsuta
TTTTTTTTTTTTCCAAATTAGAGAAGTTTTCTTTCATTATTTTTTCAAATAAGTTTTCAATTTCTTGCTCTTTCTCTTCTTATGCCATCCTTATGATTCAGATTTTGGCACATTTGGAGATGTCCAGAGTCTTCTTATTCTTTTGTTTTTTAAAAATTCTTTTTTCTTCATTCTGTACTGGTTGACTGTTCATTTCTTCCTCATGTTCCCAATCTTTGATTTGAACCCCAGTTTCCTTCCTTTCCATGTGGATTTTTCTTTATTTCGCTTAGTGTGGCCTTCATTTCTTCCCTTGTGCTTTTGCTGTATTCCATGAGTTTTCTGAGCATCCGTATCACTAGTGTTTTGAACTCTGCATCTGATAGGTTGGCTACCTCTGTTTCCTTTAGTTCCTTTTCTGGGGCTTTGTCCTGTTCTTTCATTTGGGTCATTTTTCTTTGTCTCCTCAATTTGGCAGCCTCCCTGTGTTTGTTTCTGTGTATTAGGTAGAGCTACTTTGACTCCCTGTCTGGGCATACCTGTTATGTAAGGGGCGGAGCCTTAGGTTTCACCAGCATGGGGCAACCTGCTTTGCTGCTTTGTGGTATTGTATATGGGTGAGGAGTTTGAGAGGGAAGGAACAACACTGGTTGCTTGGCTCTTGCCTCATTTCCAGTCACTTTCCCTACTTCCTGTATGTGACTGGCACCCTTCTAGCTGCTGCCCTGGTGCTGAATTCCGGAGTGGGTGGGTTTACATACATTCTAGGACCATGTGGGTCCTTTAAAGAGACTCTCCTGAGAGACCTGCAGTTTCTTCCACTGCCCCAACACCCACTAGTTTTTTACAGCCAGAATTTATGAGGCTTTATTTTCCCAGTGCTTGGAACCCTGTGCTGCATGGTGTGGCCTGAGGCTGGGATCACTGGCTTCCCAGGTGTCCCTCTCGGTTTTTTCCACTTCATATGAATGTGGGACTGTGTATTCCACTCGCTGCCACTGCTGCCTCACTGCCACCACACCATGTCCTCCCTGCCCTGGCTCCCCTTCTCTGCCCCTCCTACCCTTCTGGATGAATATTTCCTCTTTAAATCCTTGGTGGTCCAACTTCTGTACAGTTTGCTTTTCTGGCAGTCCTTGCTGTTTTTTTGTTTTGAAGTTAGTTGTTACCCTTGTTGTGGTTGTGTGAGGAGATGAAGTGTGTCTACCTACGCCTCTATCCTGGCTGGAAGTCTTACCTCCTGGCTCTTCTTTAAATTGAGAGTGTTATGAAAGATTATTTCTAAGAGCTCTTCCACCTAATACTTAATATATACCTGTCCCCAACCCGGTCCGATCTCATAGCTGTTTGTTTTTACAATGCCTGGCCCTCAGTAAGCACTTGATTAATATTTGTGCACTGATGAACTGTGAGCTTGCATTGTCGTGGGTTCCTGTATTTTCTCAGTATTCTCCTATATTCTAGAAGGTTGATACTTTCCACATGGCCAGAGTGCTTATCCTCAGTTTTGGGTGTCTAGCTTATACAATCCTCAGACCAAAACTGACCACTACTGTTGGTTTGGCCTGGTCTGGTGCTTCCACAGAGCTGTGGTCTCCTTCATCATCAGGCTTGGAGGCACTGCCTAGGAGGTCCTCCAGCCTAGAATATCTTCCCTTCCCAATGCTTGAAACTCCTATTAAAGACTCATTCTCTACCATCTTATCTTAGGGCCCTATTACGACTTTAAGTCAATAATTATATGAGAAATTACTTGGTATCTCATCCACTAGAAAGTAAGTCACCTTGTATAGGCATGAAATGTGAGCAAGAAATAAACCTCTGCTGTTAGAAGTCACTAAGATTTAGAAGATGCTTGTTACTGTGGCATAACCTGACTTGCTTTGATATTGAGATGTTCAGAGAAAAAAAGATCAATTTGATATTTGACTACTGAGGGATTTTATCCTTGTAGGGATTTTAGGTGGCAACACCTAAATTATTGCTGCCCAAAGTGCAGCCATAAACCAGCAGCGGCGGCATCACCATGTTAGAACTACAGGTTCTTGGGCCTCACTCAGGACCTACCGATCCAGACCCTGCACTTTAACAAGACTTGCAGGTGATTCAAATGAAATTAAAACTTGAGAAGAAATGCTTGAGAGGCAGCTGGAAATGAAAGTTGGAAACACCTGAAATAAGTCAGAGCTAGAGGCATAACTGTGAGAGCCACAGGTTCTCAAAGTGTGGTCCTGGACCAGCAGCATCACCATCGCGTGGGGACTTTTGAGAAATGCAGAATCTCAGGCTGCAACCAGGTTCTACTGAACTGAAAACTCTGTAGTAGAGCCCAGAAATCTGTGTCTTAACAACCCTACTTGTGGTTCTTATACATGCCTCCGCCCTATGTTAACGAGAGTTGAAATTACAGAAGTTAATATTCTCCTGAAAGGACCGTTATAATATTGTCCCCATAAGAAACTATAATCTTCTTTATGATAATCTTCTTTATCATCTATCTTTAGAATGTACATGGGGAAGATAGAGCCACTTCTGGACAAGATGGAAGTGTAGGTAAATAATATACTTTGCCTCCTTTCATAACCAAAAGAAGGAAAACAACAAATTTAAAAATAAAAATAACCAGAACTTCCAGGAAATTGAACTGTATGGAAGCCTGACAACCAAGGAGTTAAAAGAAGAGACATTCATCCAGACCAGCAGGTGGGGCAGAGACGGGCAGCTGGGGAAGAGAGGACTCTCAGCAAGGAGGTGGTTGGAGGACTGGGAGGTCAAGGTGGTGGCTGGTAGACCGGGAGACCCCACATGTGCCTGCGGATAAGCCAGGAGGAACAACTGTGGAGCGAGACAGACCACACAACCCAGGGTTCCAGCATGGGGAAATAAAGTCTCAAAAACTCTGGCTGTAAATAACTGTGGGAACTGTGGTGGTGAGAGAAACTCCCAGCCTCACAGGAGAGTTCCTCAGAGAGATGCAGAGGGTCCTAGAATATACAAAACCTACCCACCTGGGTATCAGCACCAGAATGGCCCAATTTGCTTGTGGGTACTGGGGGAAGTGACTGAGAGTCAGCTGAGAGCTGAGCAAGTGTCATTGTTCCCTCTGGGACCCCTCCCCCACACATAGCACCACAACACAGTGATATGGGTTGCCTGTCCCTGGTGAATACCTAAGGATCCACCCCTTACAACTTAACAGGTGTGCTGAGACAAAAAATTATGGTTCAAATCAAAGAACAGGTCACAGCTCCAAAAATAGAACTAAGCAATAAAGAGATAGCCAACCTATCAGATGCAGAGTTCAAAACATGGGTAATCAGGATGCTCACAGAAATGGTTGAATATGGTCACAAAACAGAGGAAAAAGTGAAGGCTATGAAAAGTGAAATAAAGGAAAATGTATAGGGAATCGACAGTGATGGGAAGGAAACCGGGACTCA
This sequence comes from Micronycteris hirsuta, assembly GCA_004026765.1. NCBI lineage: Eukaryota > Metazoa > Chordata > Mammalia > Chiroptera > Phyllostomidae > Micronycteris > Micronycteris hirsuta. The sequence goes on from PVJI01011779.1 coordinate 3,420, forward strand.
AACCAATGGTTTGGACCAGAAGGAAGAAATAAACATTCAACCAGAACAGAATGAAGAAACAAGAATTCAACAAAATGAGGAGAGACTTAGGAACCTCCAGACAACTTTAAATGTTCCAACATCCAAATCATAGGGGTGCCAGAAGGAGAAAAGGAAGAGCAAGAAATTGAAAACTTACTTGAAAACATAATGAAGGAGAACTTCCCCAGCCTGGCAAAGGAAATAGATTTCCAAGAAGTCCAAGAAGCTCAGAGAGTCCAAAAAAAGTTGAGCCCAAAGAGGAACACCAAGACACATCAGAATTACATTACCCAAGACTAAAGATAAGGAGAAAATCTTAAAAGCAACAACAGAAAAGGAGACACTTACCTACGAAGGAGTTCCTATTAGACTGTTAGCTGATTTCTCAAGAGAAAACTTGCAGGAAAGAAAGGGCTGGAAAGAAGTATTCGAAGTCATGAAAGTCAAGGACCTACATCCAAGATTACTCTATCCAGCAAAGCTATCATTTAGAATGGAAGGACAGATAAAGTGCTTCCCAGATAAGATAAAGTTAAAGGAGTTCATTATCACCAAGCCCTTTTTATATGAAATGTTAAAGGTACTTACTTAAGAAAAAGAAGGTGATCAAATCTATGAACGGTAAAATGACAGCAAACTTAGAACTATTAATAACCAAACCAAAAAAACAAAAACAACAACTAGGACAGGAACAGAATCACAGGAATGGACATCGCATGGAGGGTTATCATTGGGTGGGGCAGGGAAGAATGGGGGAAAAGGTACAGGGAATAAGAAGCATAAATGGTAGGTACAAAATAGATGGGGGGGGGTTAAGAATAGTATAGGAAATGGAGAAGCCAAAGAACTTATATGTATGACCCATGGACATGAAGTCGGGGTGGGGAATGCTGGTGGGATGAGGGTTGCAGAGCAGAGAGCAAAAAAGGGGAGAAAAAAAATGAGACAACTGTAATAGCATAATCAATAAAATGTATATAAAAAAAGAATGTACATGGGGAAAATAAAGGCCTGCCCATGGACTATTCTTGCCACTGTGCTGGTAACTTCTAGAATCTGTTTTTCTACTGAATGGAAGTATTAGGACAGTTCTCTGGGTAAAGACGGAGAGCAAAAAAAGGGAGGCCAAGTATCAAAAAAATTGCTTTGCATTTTGTCTATCTGATACTGTGGGGCTTACTACTCTCAGAGCATGGTAATAGTGCTACACTAGGGAACACTGGCAGTCTGTGTCCTTCCTGGGTATTAGTCCCCTGGGACAGGTCCATTCCTCTCCCTTTGATCAAGAATGCAGTCAAGTAAGAAGGGGGAGCTACAGATATTATATCCAAGAATCTGCATAGCCAAATGCCTAGACACATATTAATCCCTGGCCATTGCTTGTCCCCATGCATTCATTCACTTGCTCATCTGTTCACTTGTCCACTTCTTCACCCAATATTTAATGAATGACTTTTCTGTGCAAGGCCTGTAAGGCCCATGGAGAAGCCTTTTGTTTTGTGCTTAAAGAAGGGATTGAGTGGGGCACCAACCAAGAAAGTCATTGTTCTTCCCTCCACCTGAGTCTCTCAATGATGCATTGAGATTACCTCTCCTCTCACTTTAATCACAGAAAAGAAAAGTATGTCTCTAGAATACACCGCATTGTGATTTCCTACTTTCATTGTTCTTTATTTGCAAAGAGAAAAAAAATCAGGGATTGAGAAAGCCAAGGAAGAATACGCATCCACAGAAGGACATAAGATATTTCCATCCCTATAAAGCTGTTTGCCTAGGCTGTGTGCTACTCATTTCCTATAACGGAAGTGATCCATCCATCTATCCAAGTGGGGTTTGGCAGCTCTGGCTACAAGTTAGAATCACCTGATAAGCCCATAAAACTACCAAGGCCAAGACTATCCCTCAGACTAATTAAACCAGAACCTCTTGGACTGGTATTTTACCAGGCACTGGTATTTTTTTAAAGTTTCTGAGTGATATCACTGCATAAGCTGTGCTGGGAACCACTGTTCTTGGTGCAGGGCTGTGCGGGGGTGACAGGGGTGGATGGGTCTAGGGTTTCAAGTGTTAGCCCTTTATGGAGCTGAGCTTCATTGCCTGAAAGTCAAAGCCTTAGTTTCCCAGGATTCTCAGCTCAATTTTTTCAATTTCGGGAGTTTGTATTAGAATTCAAAGAGAACTATTAAATTTAAGCTATCATGTTATAAGGAATATTCAATTATCTCCTATATTTATATGGTTATAACCAAAACTCAGATGCAGAATATGCAGTCAAAAGAACTATTATTTTTTCTTATTTAACAATGTTGGTAATAGATCTACTTTTTAGCCTATTTATACTACTTATGAAATAGAAGATAATCAGATTCATACATAGAATGTACCAGGTCTGTCTGAAAAAAGTCCAGCCATTTTTAATATCACGAGAAGGCCGCAGTTATAGGCAACTGGTGATCGGCAGTTCATCATAAAAACATGCCCTCTCAGTCATCACGTCTCGTGCACAGTTTTTGGCGAAACAGTAAATCATATAGGTAACTCAGCCCTGCTACACCCCAGATTTGGTGTCCTGCAACTTCTGGCTTTTCCCTAAACTAAAATCGCCTTTGAAAGGGAAGAGATTTCACACCATCGATGAGATTCAGGAAAATACAATGGGACAGCTGATGGTGATTGGGAGAACAGTATGAGGTTCCAAGGTGTCTACTTTGAAGGGGACTGAGGTATCATTGTCCTATGTACAATGTTTTTTGTATCTTGTATCTTCTTCAGTAAGTGTCTCTATTTTTCGTATTACATGGCTGGATACCTACTGGACAGACATTGTGTATGTGATGATAGATGTGAACACTTTTGATAAAAAAAGCACAAAGTATGAATTAAAGATTAACGGTAAACTCTTTCTCGATTATAAAAGAGTTGTGAGATCAGTAAAAAGAATAGGATACAGATGACATAAATAAATAGACCTTTTAAACTGGTGATGTCAGTGGTTATGAATCTGGCCATAAGAAGATGGTGAAGACAGAAGAAGTGTCCCGTACCATGATGTGGCATCGAGACAGAGCCTCCCTGTGCTGTAAATCTCATTTTCAGGCTGTCGCACACAGTCACTGGTTCTATTGCTTCCTCTTTTTTTTTTTTTTAAATGTTCCACAGCCCATTCCCTAGGCAGCCCTGTCTCTCTGGAAACACTCTTACCTCTTGGGGTTGCTGGTACTGAGAAGCCATCAGAAGGAAAGCACGCTGGGCCTGGAAAGCGCCATGCACCATTTCTGCCTGGGGACAAAGAGGAAGAGGGAAGTTTCAGTGTTTGTGCTCCTAACCAGAGCTGCCATAGGATCCAGAAATTCCATTTTTCCTAAGGGAAAACATATGTGCACACAAAAAAAACTTGTAACTACATGTTCATAGAGGCATTACTTGTAATAGTCCAGATGTGAAACAACCAGAATGTCCATCAGCTGATGAATGAATAAATGAAATGTGATATACCTGTTCAATGGAAATATTATTTGGCATTGAAAAGAAATGAAGTGCTGATGCATGCTACAACAGGATTAAACCTTGAAAACATTATGCTGAGTGAAGGAAGCCAGTCACAAAAGGCCATATTTGTATGATTCCGTTGATATAAAATGACCAGAACACGCATATCAACAGAGTGCTTGCCACAGGCTGGTGGGAGGGAGGAATGGAGAGCGACTGCTAATGAGTATGGGTTTTATTTTGGGAGTGATAAAGATATTCTGAGATTAGAGAGTGGTAATAATATATTCACAGGTTGGTGAGTATACTAGGAATCATTGAATTATACATGTTAAAAAGTAAGTGCTATGATCCCTGGCTGGTGTAGTTCAGTGGATTAAGTGCTGGCCTGAGGACCAAAGAGTCGCCGGTTCGATTCCCAGTCAGGGCACAGGTCTGGGTTTTGGGCCAGGTCCCTCGTCGGCGGGAGGGGGGCGGGGTTTGGTTTGAGAGGCAACCGCACATCAATGTTTCTCTCCCTCTCCCCTCTCTCTAAAAATAAATAAACAACATCTTTTAAAAAAGTTACAGAAGAGTACTAAGAAGAAAATAATTCCAAGTACTCACATCACCCACAATAAATCATTTTTGGTACTTTTTTCTAGTTTTGAAAATAATTTACATAGTTGTTTTCATAACACAAAACATGATGATTTCAAATGGGTTTTTAAATTCTGAAGATTACAAAGATTAAAATTTTAAAAAAATGCCTTACAACTTAGAAATAGTCATTATTAACATTAGCTAAACATTTAAGATACATGTACAGATAGACTTTGATAAAATAAGGCTGTACCCTAGGTGCCATTAAAAAAAGGATAAACTTTAATTTTCAATATAATTGAATATTAGAGATGAAAGAGAAATAATCAACAAACTTCAAATAAAAGTTTCAGCGCTATAATACGTATGGCTAAAGTAAACATTCTAAAGTAAAAAATTTATAAAATATTATGAGATTGGAATACCTATGTGTAGCATTTTAAAGTACATACTATAATTTTAGACAATATTGACTGGGAATCAATTGGGAAGGATGAAAACATAAGTCCGTACTTCCTCACTTCTGTCTCTAGTCCCCTTTCTATTTTTAGCCCGATTGGTAGCATTCATATCCCACCTGCAATTCCCCCAGTTGTTTAGGATTCGTTCTACATTTAAACAAGCCTAGCAGTTCGCATCAGCCATTTTACCACGACTTCTCCATTTCTGAGTTATTTTGATGATTTTACTGGCTGAACTCTCATTATCAAAAAAAAAAAAAAAAAGTCCCAAGGTTGCTTTCATTCTTCAGGTTTAAGCAGGTCTCCCTGTTGTCTTCACATTTAACACCTTGGCTGGGTATAAATCCTTCGGTCTCTCTCTCTCCATTTTCAGACAACATGGCACTACGTGTGGCAATGGAAAAATCTGAAGCCAGCTTGGTTTTTTCTCCCTTGGAGAAAATTGACTTTTTCTGGTTTGACATCTGAAGAATTGTTTCTTTATCTTTTGAATTTAATAGCTTAAACAAGATGTTTAGGTTTTGAACATCCTATTTTATATTTCCTGGAATAGACTTGGTCCTTCATTTCTGGGAAAGATTTTTATATATTTTCAATATTTCTTCCATTTCATTTGTTAGAATTCCTCTTCAGGGACTCCAATTATAACCTCAGATTGTATAATATTTAAACGTCTTCATATCTTTTAGGTTCTTTCTCTACTTTTAATTTCCTTGTCTGTTGTCAGTTTTTACATGATTATATGAATACTTTTCTCTATTGTTATGAAACAGATTTTCAACAGGGTTTCTTATATACACTAACGTTTCTATGTATATATGATTTCTACATTAATGTTATTTTTGCTCTTGATTCGTTAGATTTTCAGTTTTCCTTTTCAATTCGTTCTTATTGTTTTATCACCTTATTGCTTAATGCTTAAAAGTACATTTATACCCTTACTAAGTTCTAAGAATATAAGTTATATTCTTACTACACCTTTGTGAGGAATCTGTCTCTGTTTCTTAAGTTTTATTTTGTTTGAGAGTTAGCCTGTCTTTCTTCTACACACCGTGTTCCTGTCTGACACACTCTGTCACTGCATGTGGCGAGTCCTCGAGCCTTTCGCCACAACGTGGGAGGTCAGTTAATTTTCCCTTTCAAGCAATAGTTCAAGTGCGAATTGCCTTATGCTCCATCCACTCTTTTAGAGTCTGAAGGAATAGGGGATAGGGAAAGGGAGAGCTCAGTTGGCCCCTCTTTGCAAATCTGGGGACACATTCTTCTGGAAATATGTCCTAATCCACTTCACCCACTGGAAACATAGGCCATTCTGATGAAGATGTTAGATTGTCTGATGTTAGATTGTCTCTCCAATTCAGAACCCAGACATGAAGACTTTACATAGATAGGGAAGCAGCCCCATGATTTTCATTCCTTGTTTCGTATTTTCTCCTGATTTCATTTTTTAAATTATGTCTTTAAGAGGGTTGGAGACAGAGACAGAGTTAGAAACCTAAAGCTACTTGGCCATCAGTTACTGCTTTCGGTTATGGCTTTTTTGCTTGGTTACTATCAGTGAATTTTTAAAAAGTCTTTTTTCTCCTCATTTATGGGGAGGAAAAATAATCTGCTTTAGTTGTATTTGGTCACAGATTTATATTCTTTTACCTTTCTTGATTTCTCTTTTTTAAAAAAATATTTTATTTATTTACATTTTAGAAGAAGGGGAAAGGAGAGAGAAAGAGAGGGAGAGAAATATCTGTGCGGTTGCCTGGACCTGGCCCGCAACCCAGGCATGTGCCCTGACTGGGAATCGAAATGGTGACTCTTTGGTTCTCAGCCCATGCTCAATCCACTGAGCTACACCAGCCAGGGGTACCCTTGTTGATTTCAATTTTAATTTCCTTGTTATCTTCACATCTGCTTTGGGTCAGTTTCTACCTCTTTGCCTCTTTGGATAATGTCTACTTCTCTGAGAGACAGGTAAGAATGAGCTTGGTATACTTCCAAAAACAGAGAACTAGAATAGAAGCAACAGGATTATGTTAATTTCATCCCAGTGTCAATCAATATCAGACAATTTTCTGGGCTGGAAGGGTAAATGTGTTAACTGAGAAATGACTAGTTTTTGTTATTCTACTTCATTATCGTGTTTTGGTATCTGACAAATTTTCCAAAATATTTACTGAAATTTTTTTCTAACTTTTCATATTCTTTCTCATCCAGTGATTTTTTTCTACTGAGAAATGCTTGAAATCAAACCAAAATTGCTAGATCATTTATTTGAAAATCACAGATTCAATCACCATCAGTATAACAGATTAAGTACCAAAAATGTTTAAGATGTTTAACATCCATCCAAAAATGTTTAAGATCCATTTTGGGGAACACCATCTCCTCTTCTCTTTGTCCTGGTAGCTGATTGTTCAGATTACAATGGAGGAATAGAGGATTCTGAATTTTACTGGAGGTCATTATGACTCTGTAAATGTGAAGCTCGGAGTGGCATGAATGTTTACCCATATATCTAAACGTGTATTTTCAGTGGTTCAGAAGGAATTTTGTCATCTGTAACAACCACAGTTCCCACAAGGAAACTACGAAGTACAACTTTCTGTAGCTTGGATACAAATAAAATAACTGCACTTCTCTCAGCAACTATAATGTAGAGGTATTATCCTCATCTGTGAAAAGCCTTGCGGAGACGACTGAATTACAGTTGCTGTGGGAACAGTAATTTGGGATCGCCTGACTTCTGTAATTAAAATTGCAGCTCAGAAGTAACATTAGCAATATTTTTGTAGTTATCCCAAGATGAACACTATCATTAGCCTTTTTTACTTTCCCTAGAAACAACATTTAGCCTGTTGCTAATAGAGCAATTTTCTGGGGGGGTTGGATTAGCAAAGATGGCCAGTTTCATTAATTACTCTTCCCCCCAAAATGGCCTCTCACTCAACAATAGGGGTGGAGGTTGGAGCAGAGAATGGTTGAATATCTAAACATCTGCTTCAAGTTTCCCCTTTGCTTAGGTAAAAAGATCTTTTTGAGGATTAAATAGTGTGCTTCTTCCAGCTCCCTGGAACTCTGGGCATAAGCAGCAGACTCTAAACCACAATCGTTTTTAACCTCATCAGTCCACATTTCAAAGGATTTCCATTTCACCTTTGAGATTTTCTCATCCACCTGCTTTTTGCTTCTGGAAAGTTCCATGAGCTCTGCGAAGCAGGCACCATCCTATTTAGGAGCAATTTTACTGAAACTGCTGAGTTCTAATAACTTGAAAGGGAGAATTTGGCCCACACTCAGGCAGTTCAAAACACTGTGAAAGAAAAAACCAAACGCATGGGATTTTCAGTAACGGCAAATAATTGAGGGTTTTTGCTGAGTTTGTCCATCACCCACGTGCAGGGTTCAGAGAGCCTCAGTGTCCTTTGTGGGTAAACATGCACATCTATCTGCCTGTGAGCACACGTGTGCAGAGAAGAAAGGGCTGGTTTTGGTAAGAGTTAAGGCTTTGCATTTTATCACTTGGGTGACTGGGATTCTTGGACAGATAGGTTGGTGGACCACCTTGTTCTGTGGTCGTAAGGGAGAGAGTAGGAGAAAGAATTTCAGTAATCAGTTTAGTAAGCCTCAGGACAAGCAGACACCACGTAAATATGACTTACTTTCAATTAATCCCCTGGGAGATAGCTGGCTCCCTGAGGAAGCAGAATCTCTGAATACTTACCAAAGCTTTGTGTGGTCTCATCAAGAAAGCTATGGGCTGCAAAGTACCATGCAGATGACAAAATGAACAGGTGCAACAGGGGGGAAGGGCACAGGCAGGACTTGAAGGAGATACACAAAGCATCCAGCCAGGGTGTCTGTACTGAAGGCCTTTCCAGGTCTTCTGAAACTGCTGCAACTCTCATCACAAGGACCAGACAGTGAAAGGGAGGGGCTTCTCCCCTGACTAAGGTCAGGGGAATGGGCATCTGCTCATCGAGTGCAATTTGTAGGTCCTGGGAAGGTCACTGTTGATGCCATCCCCATGTTCTTTCCCAATTAGTCTGCCAATGCCCCAAGTTTCATAATTAGAGATTGTATTTTTAGATGTTATTCCACAGAGGCCTCTAGTCTATCCTAATGGAGAAGTCCCTGGAGTTCAGCCACTGAAAAGATAAAGAGGAACTCGATAGATGAAAGAAAGACAGGGGAATGAGCCAATAAAAAGAGCTGATAGGACACCAAAGACAAATTTCACCTACTTCTTTATTTTGCTTAAAACAAGATTGAAGATGCCTAATTTTGTAGACATGAACATAAGTACTGACTAAAGTCAGATTATGAAAGGCATCTGGGTTGACCTATTAAGAACCATGAAGAAGGCTTATACCAGTGGTTCCTGATCCTGAATGTGCATTATAGTCACTTGGAGGATTTGTTAAAACAGATTGTTGAGTCCCAGCCCTTATTGTGATCATCACAATAAGTCTAATTAAAATTCAGATTCAGTAGCACTGGGTGTGCCCAAGAATTTACACTTCTAACAAATTCTCTAAAAAATGCTGTTTGCTATAATCACCCATTAGTTTCAAAAGTTATTTTTTTGTCAATTCTTATAGATGTTCTACATAGATAATGATTATGTCATCTGCAATAAAAAACAATTTTATGTCTTCCTTCCCAATTTGTATACCTTTTAATTCCCTTTCTTGCCTAACCGCATTAGCGAGAACTTCCGGTGTGATGTTGAAAAGGAACAGTGAGAAGGAACATCCTTGCCTTTTGTCTGACGTGAGTGAGAAAATTTCGTTTCTCACCATTAAGTCTGATGTTAGCTGTAAGTTTCTTGCAAATGGTCTTTATTAAGTTGAAGAAGTTCTACTCTAGTATTAATTTACTGCATTTTTATCATAAACGGATGTTGGACTTTGTCAAATGCTTTTCTGCATCTATTGTGTGGCCATGTGATTTTTCCTTTTTAGTCTGCTGATGTGATGAATTACATTATTTGATATTTGAATGTTGAATCAGCCTTGCATACCTGGGATAAATCCTACTTAGTCATGGTGTATAATTCTTTTTAAACATTTTTGAATTTGATTTGCTAATATTTTGTTGAGAATTTTTGCATACATGTTCATGAGACATATTGGTCTGTAGTTTTCTCATAATGTCTTTGTCTTAGTTGGGTATTAGGGTAATCCTTGTCTCATACAATGACTTAGGAAATACTCCCTTTGCTTCTATCCTCTGAAAGATATCATAGAGAACTGGTATAATTTCTTCCTTAAATGTTTGGTAGAATTCACCAATGAACCCATCTGGGCCTAGTGATTTCTATGTTTTGAAGGTTATTAATTATTGATTCAATTTCTTTAGTTGATATAGGCCTATTCAGACTGTCTATTTCTTCTTGTGTGTTTTGGCAAATATGTCTTTCAAGAAATCAACTCATTTCATCTAGGTTATCAAATTTGTGGGCATAGAGGTGTTCATAGTATTCCTTTATTATTATCCTATTAGTTTCCATGGGATCCAATGTCCCCTTTTTAATTTTTGATATGAGTAATTTGTGTCCTTTTTCATTTTTCCCTTTTTTAGCCTAGCTAGAAGCTTGTCAATTTTATTGATCATTTCAAAGAACCAGCTTTTGGTTTTATTGATATAGATCTTCTATTTTTAATTTTGTTGACTTTTGCTACAATTATTATTATTTTCCTTTTTTTCTAGTTTCCTAAGGTAGACACTTAGATCACTGATTTTATATCTTTCTTCTTTTCTAATATACTTATTCAATACTATAAATTTCCCTCTTAGCACTGTTTTCAGGTTTCACTGCATCTTCAAAATTTTGATCTTAAGTTTTCATTTTCATTTAGTTCAAAATATTTTTCAATGGTGGTATAATTAACATATAACATTATATTGATTTCAGGTATACAACATAATGATTTGATACTTGTATATATAGTAAAATGATCACCACAATAAGTCTAATTAACATCTGAGTGCAAAATATTTTAAAATTTCTTCTTTGACCCAAGTGTCATTTAGAAATATGTTGTTTAATCTCCACATAATTGAGAATTTTCCATTTACCTTTCTGTTATTGATTTCTAGTTTAATTCCATTATGGTCTGAAAGCAGACATTTCATGTATCCATTCTTTTAAATTTGTTAAGGTGTACTTTATGACCCAGAGTGTGATCTATCTTGGTGAGCTTGAGAAAAACATGTATCATGCTGTTGCTGGATACTCTACAAGTGTCCACTGAGTTCATTGATGCTGCTGAGTTCAAGTATATCCTTACCTCATTTTCTGCCTGATGGATTTATCCATTTTGGACAAAGTTGTGTTGAATATCCAAATATAATAGTAGCTTCATCTATTTCTACTTGCAATTCTTTCAGTTTGATGCTTTGTTGTTAGGCACATTCACTTTAAGAACTATGACGTCTTCTTGGAAAACTGACCCTTTTATCATTATGCAGTGCCCAGATAACTTTCCTTTATGGAAGTCTGCTCTGTGTGAAATTAATATAGTGGCACCTGATTTCTTTTGATTAGTGTTAGCATGGTATATTTTTTGCATCAATTGACTTTTAATCCACATGTGTCTTTATATTTAAATTGGCTTTTGCCCCGGCTGGTGGGCTGAATGGATTGGGTGCCATCCTGCAAACTGAAAGGTTGCCAATTCGATTCCCAGTCAGGGCACATGCCTGGTTTGTGGACCAGGTCCCAGCTGGGTGCGTGTGAGAGGCAACCAGTCAATGTTTGGTGTTTCTCTCACACATTGATGTTTCTCTCCCTCTCCTTCTTCCCACCACTTCCCCTCTCTCTAAAAATAAATAAATAAAATCTTTAAAATGGGTTTCTTATAGAAAAACATATAGTTGGGTTGTGTTTTTTGATACACTCTGACAATCTCTGTCTTTTAATTGGTACATTTAGGTTATCGACATTCAAAGTGATTATTGATATAGTTGGATTAATATCTACCATATTTATTACTGTTTTTCATGTGTTGCCTTTGTTATTTGTTTCTATTCTTGCCTTTCACTATTTTTCTGCCTTTGTGGTTTTAATTGAGCATTTCACATAATTCCATGTTCTCTCCTTAGCACAACAGTTATATTTCATTTTTTTAACTTTTTAAGTGGTTGCCTTAGAGTTTGTAATACACATTTACAACTAATCCAAGTCCACTTTCAAATAACACCATACTACTTTACAGTGGTGTGTCTTATAATAACAAAATAATCTTAATCCCTTTCTCCTGTCCCTTGTATCATTGCTTCCATTCATTTCACTTACACAAGGTCTGTCCAGAAGGTATCCAGCTGTGTAATATGAAAAACAGAGACAGTTATTGAAAAAGATACAAGATACAAGAAACACTGTACATCGGCCAATGATGCCTCGGAACCCTTCAAAGTTGGCATCTTGGGACCTCACACAGTTCTCCCAATTGCCATCAGTTTCCCTGTTGTATTTTCCTGAATCTCATTGATGTCTCAAATCTCTTTGCTTTCAAAGGTGATTTTAGTTTAGGGAAAAGCCAGAAGTTGCAGGGCACCAAATCTGGGCTGTAGGGTGCTGAGTCACCTGGGTGATTTGATGTTTTGCCAAAAAACTCTGCATGAGATATGATACATGAGCGGGTACATTGTCATGATGAAGCTGCCAGTCACCAGCTGCCCATAGCTGTGGGCTTCTGAATCATTTGAATAGTTTCTGTGGAGGAATGGTCAAGCTTAATGCAAAATTTGATGCAGAATCATTGCTCTACTCGCTCAGTCATTTTTTTTTTAAGATTTTATTTATTTATTTATTTTAGAGAGGGGAAGGGAGGGAGACAGAGAGGGAGAGAAACAGCAATGTATGGTTGCTTCTCACATGGCCCTCACTGGGGACCTGGCCCGCAACCCAGGCATGTGCCCTGACTGGGAATCGAACCGGGACCCTCTGGTTCCCAGCCCGCGCTCAATCCACTGAGCTACACCAGCCAGGGCTCGCTCAGTCATTTTTAATGTGATGGCCACACAGTACCCATCCTCACTTAACAGCATCTACCGACCCCACTGACTAGTACAGTGAAGTCATCATTGTTCACACATGCACATTCCAGTCCACTCCCCTTGGCTGCCAGTTTACAGTGATGTCACGCAAACTGTTCTCATTATATTAACAATGGCTGGACTTTTCCTGGATAGACCTCATATATATATAAGGACATATATATATATATATACACACACATGGATACACACGTGTGTGTGCATAAATAAGTGTGTATATGTTACATATACATGAGCATACATGGTTGAAGATATTGTTGCTATTGTTTTTTACAAATTATTATCTGTTAGATTAAATAAGAATATTAAAAGTAAAATTTTTATTTTATCTTTATTTATTCTTACTTCAATGCTCTTCCTTTCTTTATATAGATCCAAGTTTCTAATCTCTAGAGAGTAATTCTCTCTAAAGAACTTGTTTTAACATTTATTATAAAATAGATCTACTGGCAACAAATTCCCTCAATTTTTGTTTGTCTGAGAAAGCCTTTATTTTTCCTTCACTTTTTTTTAAGATTTTATTTATTTATTCTTAGAGAGATGGGAAGGGAGAGAGAAAGAGAGGGAGAGAAACACCAATGTTCAAGAGATACATCAATTGGTTGCCTCTCACATGCCCCCTACTGGGGAGCTGGTCTGCAACCTAGGCATGTACCCTGATTAGGAGTCGAACCAGTGACGTTTCGGTTTGCAGGACAGTGCTCAATCCACTGAGCCACACCAGCCAGGGCTCTCTTTCACTTTGGAAGAATAATTTTGCAGGATACAGAATTCTAGGTTAGTGGGTTTTTTTCTTACCACTTTAATTATTTCACTCCACTCCTTTTCCCGTATGGTTTCTGAGAAGAAATCAGATATGTCTGATGTATTTGTTCTTTTGTAGGTAAGGTCTTGTTTTCCTTTCCTTCTTTCAGGATTTTTTCTTTATCTTTGACTTCCTGTAATTTGAAAATGATATGCTGAGGTATACTTTTTCTGGGTTTTTTTGGGGGGCATTCATGCTGCCTGGTATTCTCTAGATCTGTGCTTTGGTGTCTGACATTCATTTGGGGTAAATTCTCAGTTATTATTATTTCAAATATTTCTTCTGTTCCTTTCTCTCTTTCTTTTCCTTCTAGTATTTCCATTATACATATGTAATACCTTTCGTAGTTGTCACACAATCCTTGGATATTATAGTTTTATTTTTCAGTCTTCTTTTTGTTTTTGAAGATTCTGTTGATACATCTATCTTCTGGCCCAGAGGTTGCTTCCTCAGCCCCATTCATTCTACTAATAAGCCCATCAAAGCTTTTTCTTTCACTTCTGTTACAGTGTTTTTGATCTTTAGCATTTCTTTTTGGGTCTTTATTTATATCTCTCTCTGTGCTTACATTGCCCATCTGTTCTTGCACGACATCTTCTTTATCCACTAGACCCTGGAGCGTATTAATCATAATTGCTTTAAGTTCCCTGCTTAATAATTCTAACATCCCTGCCATGTCTGGTTCTGATGTTTGCTTTGTCTCTTCATATTGTGTTTTTCTTTGTCTTTTGATATGCCTTTTAACTTTTCTTGATAGCCAAACATGATGCACTAGATAAAAGGAACAGCTGTAAATAGGACTTTAGTCATGTGGTGGTGAGGCGTGAGGAGAGGAGAAGCAAATTTTAGTCCTATGATTAGGTCTCAGTCTTTTTGTGGGCTTATGCCTCTGGACTATAAACTTCACAAGTTTTTCTCACTTTTTTCTTCCACCTAAGGGTGGCAACAGTGGGCTGGACTTGAGTATTTCCCTCCCCCTGTGGAAGACTAGAGCCAGTTGCAGTTGAGTATTTCCCTTCCTCAGTCCAATTAGGCTTTCATAATATCCTACCAGGTTAGGGTCTGGTTCACCAGTTTCCCCCAAGGACAGGTCTTGTTAAGAACAGAGTGCTCTGGCTTATCTCAAAATACTTCCTTTCCCTCTTTTCCACTGGAGGCCCAAAGGGGTTTTTCTCCACATTTACTGTGGACATCTAATCGAGCTTCGGGAGGTAAACCTCACAATATTGTGAGGGCACCTAAATACTGGAGTCCTTGACTCTCAGAGCTGTTGGCACCGAGCTTACAGAATTTGTCTTACCCAGCCCTGCTTCCTGTGACAGTTTCCCTCAGGAGTTTCTGCTCTAGCAAGCTGCCATTCCCGTGTTTGCCTGTCAGTCAGACGGCTGGGGGGTGGGGGTGGGGGGGACAGCAATCTGCCCTGTGTCCTCCTGTCTCTATGGATCCAAGAAGAGTTGTTGGATTTTTAGTCTGCTCAACTTTTTAGTTGTTAGGATGGAGTGCCAACATCCAAGCTTCCTACATCTGGAACCAAGACTTGGAAGTCCCTCTTCCACTTTTTAAATAAATTTACATTTTATTTACTTATTGAATTTATTGGGGTGACATTCACTAACAAAATTATATAGGTTTCAGGTGTACAATTCTCTAATATATCATCTAATATGTCCACTTTTTTTAAATGAGAAAAAACATATTCCATTTTAATTTTCAGACATTTTGGAACTTCCATCCCAGTTTTATCCTCTTGGTGACAGAACGTCTCCCTGTTACCTGTCTGTGATGTAAACATGTGGACTTGAGGATAAGGTGCAGGGGGGTGGGGGCTACAAACCCCTGTGTGGAAGGAGCTTGGGGCAGTGATCTGCTGGGAAGGACGGTGGGATTGGTATGGTGGTGGTGGGGTCACTCAGAGGTTCTAGGCTTTAACATTTTTACCTGGAATGTTTTTGTTTCTTAAATATGGCAAAGTTCTCTGAAGATGCTTTTGTCCTCACTAAATGAGATTTTATTTTTTTGTGCTTGTCATGGTTATTTTTATCATATTTATCTGGTGGTGCCTGGAGGTACCAGTGAAGGTCTTTGGGGTGGGGGGAGTAAAACAACACCCCAAGTGCTTTGCTATGACATCACAGCCAAGAGTAAAATATACAAGTGCATACGCTTCTTCACTATGACTTCTTTAGTTCTCGTGGACTTCTGCCAGTTTTGCCTACGTTTGGGAAAAGGCTCTCTCTCTTCCCAATGTGCCAATAGAAAAGGTCACAAGAAGCCACAATTATCATTAGCAAAGAAACCGGTACATCTGCTTGCGCTAAAACTTGTTCTGAGGGCAAAATCTGTTTTTTTAGCAACATAGCCTAAAGTTAAAAGTTAAGAAATGAGAGAGAAGGTTGACTGCTATTTGCTGTTGAACCTGGAATTGCCAGAGTGCACAGGAGAAGGGCCACCTTCGCTTGGACTATAATTGGCCCCATCATTTCAGCAAGCATCTTTTCTTTCTTTTCTTTCTTATAAAAATTTTCTTTTAAGATTTTATTTATTTTTAGACAGAAGGGAAGGGAGGGAGAGACAGAGGGAAAGAAACATCAACGTATGGTTGCCTCTCACGTGGCCCCCACTGGGGACCTGGCCTGTAACCCAGGCATGTGCCCTGACTGGGAATCAAAGCGGCAATCCTTTGGTTCACAGCCCGCGCTCAATCCACTGAACTACACCAGCCAGGGCTCAGTGAGCATCTTAACATCTCAACTGGAATGCCTGTGCACCTACCCAGTGCTCAGCATGTGTCACTTGTCCCACACATATTATGGTGTGTATGGGATTCTCTTGTATCTAGGACAAAATTAGGATCTATCATATTGAGGAGAAGAATAGGATTTTGAACAATTTCATTGTAAACCATGTTATCAATGGCAGTTATTTCTGAGTAGTGGGATTATAAGTGGTTTTTTTTCTCTTCTTCACGTTTATTGTCAATTTTTCTACATCAAACATTTACATGTTGTTATCAGAAAAAAATTATTTAAAAGATATAACTGAGTAAAATAGAAGTTTATTAATTAGCTTACAAACGAAAGTGTTTTCTGAGCGGCTACTCTGTGCCTGGGTGCTGCTGGGCATGAGTCGGGGGAACGCGCTGCGAACACAGTGGACGGTGAGTGAGTGTGAGTGATGAGCGGCGCGGTGACGGCTGTATGGGGCAGAACGCAAACGTCCTGTCTTGAACAAAAATTGATGGCCGATTAGCCATGATTGAAATGTTAAATTTTCCCATTTGGCTGGCTTCACAAAACACAAGTATTCTCATACAAAAGAAAAGGGAATTTATTTATTTTTTTAAGGAAAAAATTCCTTCTCTCTGGAACCCAGGAAGCACAATGCTTGGCACCCAGTCATTTCTAACCATCGTCCCCCTCACCATGGCTCTCTGCTGCTCAAGACCACAGGGTTCCCTAAAGCCCATGACTCAGCCAGGGCTGCCTTTTTGAAGTCTCCAGTGTGTGCACAACTTACAGAGTCTAAATTTACAGTCTCACTAAGGAAAGGAAGCAGTAATGTCACCCTCCACTTACTTAAAAATATGTTGGCAGTGCTCCACTAAATCATAAGGACAAGTTAATTTAAAGACTCTGGCCTGGCTTGTTCAAATACCAACCAAGTCCCAGTCAATTTCAGGCTCTGCTGTAGCCAAAACATATATCAAAAGGGCAATAATTTTATATTAGGTAATTGTTATAAATAAGTATATTTACTGCCTTTACAGCTGACTGTTTTTTTTTTAAAATGATACCACTCGCATTGGCAGAGAAAGGAGGCATATTTATTGAACAGAGCTAAATAGTTTTGCAGTCCAGAAAGGAAAGATGAGTACGTTGATTGAGAATGTCAATGTTAGACGACTAGGCACATTTTATAAAAAAAAACAATCATTCAGGAACTCATAATAAAAGAGGTTTATTCTTCATTAATAGGACTGTTGCCTTGGCAACTTCCAGCTCACAGAAGTATTTACAGCAGCCACGGCGCACAGGTCTGAGGCTAAGGAACAGCTCCATGTGTCCTTTCTGCATCCCAGCCTGAGGTCTCCCGTTATATATCTCAGCCGCACAATGGCTCCCACTTCACGTGACCTCAACACCCAACAACTGCACCCAAAGCATGTCATCCAGCCCCAGAGAGGCCATTTAAACTAATCTCTTGGTAAGTCAAATTGACAAAAGGTAGAAATGAAAACTGGGTTTCTTTCGCAAAAAAGATGATTTATACAGGGAACTATAGCTTTGATTTTATTTTCCGGCTCATCCAGCAGAGGGCAAAGTGTTTTTGAACAATCAATTCCATGAATATTAACATGCATTCAAATCATTCATTGTTTCCCTAAAATTCTTATTTTCCTAGTTTGTAATTATCACCAAATAGCCTGAAGCACTGTGAGACACTGCAAGAGTATGAGTTAATTCAATGCGTGTGTGAGAGGGAGGGCGGGCGACAATAAATATTAGGGAGAACTTGCCATTGACCTAGCACACTTCCAATTCTAGGAATTTGCCTGGAGAAAATAATTGTACAACATAAAATAATGTTTGTAGAAGTGTATGCACTGCAATTTCATTTCTAACAGGAGAAAAATGGAAAATGTCAAATGTCACTAATTTTTAAAATGATCCTAGATGGCCATCACTGCAGGGACAGGACTAGGGTGAGGCTGGGGAGGAGCCCCGGTGTGCTCCCTCTCAGGGTCACACCCTGGGCCCTCATTTGTCTCTCCCTGGCCTGGGCCCTGCATTCGTGTACATACATTATATATGATTACAGTACTTGTATATGATTTTGATTGTGTAAATCAATTATGGCATGACCATACAATGAACTATTATGCAGTCATTAAAAATGGTAATGTAGACCTCAATTTACTGACATGGGAAGACGCTCAGAATATATGGTCTAAGTTAAACAAGTAGGGTTCAAAAACAGAATGTGCAGAAAAGTTTCCAAAATCTATAATAAAATCAATCACTATAATTTAAACATCCCAATATAGAGCTCTTCTAAATAATTAATCATTGCAATTTATATTGAAAAAGATCAAAGATTTGAATGAGTTAAATGCAGTGAGTATTTCTTAAGGCAAAGGAATAGAAAAAAAGAAAAAAACACTATTGTATACGTCCACTGGCTTTTCTGACAGGTATGAATATTATTACAAGTTTGTATTCTCAACAAAACCATTCTCCTAAATTAACTTCATTTTCAAATTCAGTCATTGTGTAGCTACAAAATATTTGGCACATGGCCCCCTCTCCAAAGCTCTAACTTGGTTTTCTAACACTTAAGAAATCTAAAGCATTTTATCAACATGTTTAAACCAAATCTTTTGATTTAGAACTGCTCCATGGCTGATGAGTCTTGGGCCTACCCAGGAAAGGGTACTTGGCTGCTGTGCTGTTCTAGGAACACTCCGAACGAGATACTAGCCACGGCAGGAGCTCCTGATTCTAGAATTCCCTAAGCATCGTCGTTCCTCTTGTGTTACTGAAGTCATTCTCTTACTTAACTGTCATGTGCGTGTATATATATGCCCTGTGTTTGGAAGGAGGTAATGTATTTTTGAGGACTAGACCAGTGGGTGACTACAAAATAGGGCCTTTATTACAACAGAAGGTCAGTAATTACTGCTTAGCAATGAATGACTTAAGTGATTGGAAAGCAGCGTGGTGTAGCGGAGAAATTGCAAGCTTTAGATCTTGAGATAGAATCTAACTCTACCCCTTGCTAGTTGCATGGTCATAAGCAAGTTACCCAACCTTTCTGAGTCCTGGCTTCTTTATCTTGAATGCTACCTACCTAAGGACTCTCCTAATAACCAAGTGAAGCAATGCTTGTCAACAGCTTGTGAAGTGCTTGACGCATAGCAGGCCCTCAATAAATGCTAGTTTTTCTTTCCCCTTCTTTATAATTGCCTCCCTTACTAATATGGAAAATGAAAATAAGGCAGGGAAATAAAGTTGATCTCTAGTGATGATGAAATTTTTTTTATTGTTGTTCAAAAATGGAGACAGTTGTTTCCATTTTTACCCCACCATGCCCCCTGCCCCACCCATCCCCATCTCCTGCCCTCAAATGTGATGATGAAATTTAGCTATGAACCAGATTTTGTTCATTCAACTATCGTATCTACCCAATATAAATCTATCTACACTGAGATCTTACCATTACCGCTCAACCCATGAAAAGCCCTTGCTGAAACAGTGATTCCCCAATCCCCCATGAATTTCCAGGCAGCTTGGACTGCTAACCAGTAGGGTGCCCTGCAACCAATTTGCATGGGATGACACCACCTTGTGCCTACATTTTCTCGCTTGTCTTTTGCTGCGCAGTGAACTCCCTTCCAAGCAATACCTTAATTCCAAGTTTTTTTTTTCTTGAGGTACCAAATATTCCCTTCCCTTTCATCTAATGATAACAATTACCACACACTTGTAAAAAGTTCAGAAGACATGGATGTTTAGGAAGTAAAAGTTTTCAGTAAGTCCCTCACTAAAAATGACCATTGTCAGCAACTCAGTAATGTTCCAAGCTTCATTTTTAATACAGCAAACCTTTAGCAAGTATATATATTATCGCTTTGCTTTCTCTCAATTTCTGCTCAGTTACCTTCAGAAAATCTCTTTTCCTGCTTTTTTTGTATCCCATTTGTGAATTGCAAAGTTATCCTTATAATCAAAAGAATGTGATATAAAGAAAAAGAAAAGTCCTATATTTGGTAGTGAACATAGAAAGGAATCAGGCCTGACATCAGCTAAAAGCATAAATAATCTGCATAGAAATCTCCATCTCTTTCTTTGTCTTTCTCTCACTAAATTCACACTTCCACAGGTATCAGCATTCATGGCAAATGAGTATTTTTCATTTAATGTTATCATCTTCCTGCTTCACTTAACTAAAAGCATAGTGGAAGATTTTTCCTAACATTTTGCATTACATAAGTACTGCTCAAAAAACCTTTGCTGAAGGTTTTTATTTTTAATTTGTCATCTGTCACAGACTAGTACTTTTACAAAATAAATTAAAGAGCCTCATGAGAAACATGAAATGAAAACCAGACACTAGATTTAACAGACTTAAAATTACTCTGTTGGGTTGTTATGAAAGTTTTCAAAGTCTTACTTACAATTTCTACACTTATCTTGTGGCAGACCACTCACAGAGATTTTGTGGACAGTGGCGGTGGGAGCACGGCACATGGCGTGATGCTTTCCTGTGTCTTTGCGTAAGACTCACACCATTGCTTCCATCAGGTCTATGGGAAAATGTCTTCCAAGTTTCTAAGAACTAATTTACAAATGCACTTTCAGGTGGGAGTCCCCATGTAAAAGTCTGGGACTGTCTGTATGAGGATATACTGAGACGAGCTACTGAATTTTTTCACTTTTCACCCAGATGTTTAAAATGATGTACATACAGCACTTTTGAAACCAGGGGGAGTCAATTATTGGAAATACACAGTGAAGTCCCAGACAAGTTTTTATTTCCCACTGGTGCTTTCAGACTCTCAAGTTATTTCTTGTCTGATTACTATCATTTTGAATGTTAACAAACAAAGGGGAAAGCAACACGCCAAAACCTAATCCATACAGAAGCAAACAAAATTCTGTTTCTTTTTTAAATGTGATCTTCAGTATGTAGTAGTTACAGTAAGGCTCAGAAAACTATCCTGTCTCAGATACAGCTCGTGGGATGTCTACTGGCAACAGCTACTTTGCCATTGATGGATTTTCATGTCACTCACGAAGTCTCGTCTAGCTTTCTTTTTTTTTTTTTTTAAAGATTTTATTTATTTATTTTTAGAGAGAGGAGAAGGGAGGGAGAAAGAGAGGGACAAATAGCAATGTATGGTTGCCTCTCACATGGCCCCCACTGGGAACCTGGCCTGCAACCCAGGCATGTGCCCCGACTGGGAATCGAACCGGGACCCTTTGGTTCCCAGCCCACTCTCAATCCACTGAGCTACAACAGCCGGGGCCTCATCTAGCTTTCTTAAGATGTCTTAGAGCTCTAGACGTTCAAAGGCTCACTCCCTCAACTACGGAATAGAAATGAAAATGAAGGAGAATGAGAGAGGTACTAGAAAAATTTTCAGGGCTATGATGAATTCAAGACTTTTGTGTGTGTGTGTGTGATAAACAAAAATCTATAGAGTCTATGTGTCTCTATGTTTCACTTGCTACTTCATGACTTAAAACCTGGCCTTGACTTTTTAAACTGCTAGTCTAGGACATTACTGGGTCCAAATTATCAGCCATAGTATATTCATACACCCATAGATACAATAATTCATGAAAGACTTGATTCATGCAGTTAAACATTCATTTTCATTCATTCATTTAGCAAACATTCATTAAGCACTTCCTGTGGGCACAGGGCTAGACACTGAGAGGCCCAGAGAATAACAACATATGTCCGGAACCTTGAAATAAAACCCAGCACTCAACAGGTGGGCCCCAAAAGATAAATCACGCTGCCTCTACTGCACAGTAATCTGTTTTACCTGAAGCAAGTGAAAGTATCATCATTCCAAGTACCTTACTCTTTAAGCTATTCACTTTGCCAAGTGTTTTCTGAAAGAGGAAGGATTTCTATTGCAAATGCGTTATGAGAGATAAATTATTAATTCATTGAATACCCTGTTTTCTCTTGCATGACTAAAATATCTTATATTTGATGTAGTAAAAAGTGTTGGCTTGCAATGTGCTATAAAATGTATGATGTCATGTTTTAAAGCTTAGTGTTGGGAGGGGCATAAGGGGACTAAATGGTAATGGAAAAGATACAATAAAAAATAAAAAAAATTTAAAAAATAAATAAAACTTGCAGTGTTAAACTACAATCTTAACAAAACCAGAAAGTGAAAAAAATGTCCTGAAGGTGAGAAAGCATATTTTGTGCTTGCCTTGTGCACGCTAACAAATCTGCAAGTACATGTCGTGCAATCAGAGTGACCCTGGGGGCAGAGCTCCCACCTGTTTGACCGAGGCTGTCTTTTCTCATACGCTTTCTAATAGTGCATTCTGAGGAGTTCTTAGGTGAACGGTGCGTGTGTACATGTTTGCGCGCATGCTGTACGTGAGTGCGTTTTGTGCAGATGGGTGCGTGGATACAAATAACAAGATAACTAAATGAAATCAGGTCATTACTTTTAGACAAGTATTAATTTTCAGACACTGAAACAGCCTCCAGGCAAACAATTAAGTCACTTTGAAGTCTAGACAGAAAACAACAACAAATGTTCCAATTATTAGAATAGTTTAAGAAAGAAGGAAAGACAGGGAAAAGAGAAACAGGCAAGAAAAGGGGAAAGGAAACATATTTTGCAGTATGGTGCAGCATCACTAACACTGGGCAATAATCCTCTAAAAGGGTATTCCTAGGGAGAAAATATTTGGAGAAAAGTTGCTGGTTACCCTCAGGAACTCCCAGCATGGACTGAGCTGTAAATTCTTGCTATGCTTTTATTTAGAGCAACACCATTTACAAGAGACTGAACTATCTAATTTTTTCCACAGGTGCAGCCCAAAAGGTGCTCACTGGTGGGTGACATGACTTCCCCCCAGCCACAGAAGTCTAGGCATGCTCAGAATGCATTGCTGCATATTTTGACTCTTCTTTTGCTTATGTCAGTGAACATAGAACAGGGAAGGAAAACCAGGATTGGTAATTTACCATAGGTTTCCTTTAAGAAACTGAAAGAAAAGCACTCAGATGAAAGTTTGACCAAAGTGCCATAGCTGGGTGGCTCATTTGGCTGGAGCATCATCCCGTACACAAAAGGTTGCGGTTCAATCCCTTTCAGAGCACATACCTGGGTTGCGGGTGTGATCCCCAGTTGGGGAGCATTCAAGAAGGCAACTGATAAATGTTTCTCTCTCTCCCTTCCTCTCTCTTTAAAATCAATGAACAGGTCCTCAGGTAAGGATTAAAATAAAGTTTGGGAAAAACATATTTATTGTCCAGGAAGTTAAAAAGTCAGGTACCATCTTAATCTGAGAAATTCATGGAATCTTATTCAATCGTTTCAGTAAAATATTTTGGTGATACATTTTCTTTTTGGTAGAGTAAATGGGGCAGTCCTGGTGGTTAGTGATGCCTGGTGGCCCTTCAAGAGATGTTTAGATTCCAAGTTCAGTTTCTTATTTGCCTGCCCCCTAAGATCTAAATGTGCTGTGAAATTAGAGTGCTTAAGGAAACAGGGATTGTATGCTCCAAAAACAAACATCCTCAAGTTAAGGAATGGCCACAGGGATGTCCAACTAAGGCCAAGGACTTAGCAGGACATGGGCTGTGAGCCATAGCATATGTTTAATGGCAAATTATGTGTTCAGTGCTGAGAACAGAAATTTTAGAAATTCTCAGGAAGCAGTGATAACAGAGACGGACAGATCTGTGAAGTTTCTGAGTTCTGCAAATATGGTGCAAGAACTCCAGCTGAGACAAGGCCAACATAATGAGGCAGAAGAGTAGTCCCATGACGGACAGAGTTCATCTTACCTGGAGGTCAGTACTCTCCCCATTGCCTCACTAAGCACAGCTCTTAGAAGACCCAAGAAAGGCACGAGTCACAGTGATGTCCAACCATCTCCTCAGCCCCGGAGCCTGAGCCAACTGTCATAATGACCTTTCCTCACACCGTGGGAGTTTGGTAAGGGGAAAGGTAGAGCCGTAGAGTGAGAGGGCAGGAGGAAGGTGGCAGGTAAGTGCCACTTGCTTCTCACTAGGGGTCCAGTTATGAATAAAGGTGTTGGGAGACACAGCTGCCCAGCAGGTCAAGGCCAGGCATCTCCCAGTGCAATGGATGGACATGCTGGAGACAAGGTTCCTGACTCTGCCATCAAGACAAGGTGCTCCATTCACCACATCGCCCACATCACCTAATGTCTCTAGCTTACAGTTTCCTTCTCTGAAGAAAAAAGGAGGGGAAGATAGGAAAAAAGTCAGGCAAAGGAAAAAAAAATAAAAAGAGCTGTGTATTGGAGTGTATGATTTCTATGGTATTTTATTCTGTAATAATTCTGACTGTCCCGGTTGGCTAAGACAATAAGAAAGGATATTCCCAATTTAAAGCCTGTATGAAATCTAGAAGCAGAATTCTTTTTTTAAAAAAGATTTTATTTATTTATTTTCAAAGAGGGGAGAAGGGAAGGAGAAAGAGAGGGAGCAAAACATCAATGTGTGATTGCCTCTCACATGGCCCCCACAGGGGACCTGACCCACAACCCTGGCATGTGCCCTGACTGGGAATTGAATTGGTGACCCTTTGGTTCATAGCCCACGCTCAATCCACTGAACTACACCAGCCAGGCCAACAGAATTCTTTATACAAGTCAGTTTTTAGATCTCTCCCATTTGGAGAATGTGAAAGACATATATAGATCTTTTGGGCTTAAGATCGCCAAGGTATCTACATCTAGTTATAATAAAAATAAATGTTCAGATTAAAACAACAAACAGGAAATCAGAAGTTAAGGGGAGGGCCAATGTGGCTGAAGGCAAGTAGGAGAGTGAGGGGACCTATGTTGAAAGGGCTGTTTTGTTGAGTGAAAACTTGTGCTTCTGATTTTTTTTTTGTTTGTTTGTTTTTTGGTGGAAGCAAGAGGGGCCCTATAAAGACCCAGATTACAACACACCAAAAATGTAAATGGTCTCTTTTTAAATTAGTACAAATTACCTATAGATGTTTCTAAAGCCAAAGGCAGAACACACATAGAATTAGTAAAACAAATGTGTATTTTTGTATTATTTATTTCAGGGATAAGGTTATTATTTATCCTAGGAATAGGGTCCATATAAAAGAAGAAGTGACAACATGTAAGACCAAGGACAGACTCATGGAGGCTTCAAGGTCTTTTTAAATGAAGGAGTCTGATTTTCTTCTACAGTATAAGAAAGCAGGATGCTATTTTATCTTTAGCGTTCTGTGTATTCTTCCTCTGACATGGTTTCTTCTGCTTGCTTCACATGTTCAGATGACTGAGATACTTTCCGTGGTATGGCTCAACATGCTTTTTATAATGATGGTTATGCTGCCCTACCGTACACAAGCTTTTCAGCTAGAAACCCAATTGTCCCCTCACGCTCCAACGCTGAGGCTGCAGGTGAGTCACTCAAATGGGCTGTGAGAACCGAAAGCCCCTTGGCAGTGAGGTTGTCCAGCCTTATTACTGAGCAAGTGAAGGGACTAGCTCAAGGTCATGCTTAAAAAGCAGCGCCAGCTCTATATTCCAAATACAAACTGCTGGTGCCGGTCACAGGAAGATACTCCTTATTTTGCCACTCTTTTAACTCATTATCTAGTCAGGATAGTATAAAATGGACAAAACATTTTGTAAATGGTTCAAATAAATGACAAATACTAGGAACATCTACAATAGTGATGGTGAACTGTCAGAAGTGCAGCTATAATAATTGTCTGAAAAGGATCATCCTTTATAAAGTCAGAGAACTCAATTGCACAGTGTGATTTAATCACACTATGCTTACATGTGTTATACTGCTCAGGTGTTTCTTTTCTTACCCATTTTAATCAAGATAGGAAATAATTGTTTCAGGATTCTAGAAACATTTCAAATGTAAATTCTATAAATCTCCAAAAAGGGTCTGAGTTAGGAACAGGCATACAATTTGCAGCTGTTTCATGATTTTCAAATCATTTAGAAATAGTGCTGAGATTAGTTCCATAATCATAAAAAACAACAGGACAGCTTTGTAAAAAAAATATCACATTTATCCACATAAGGATAAATGAGGTCTGACCGCAGGCGTGGTATTACCTAGGCCCAGTTCCTAGAGAATCCTTTCCTGTGACATTGAGGGCTATATTTATTCTAAACATCTACTAGAAAATTATATAAAATTACATGTCGTTTGCTCTTTCTTAAAAGGGGCACAAGCTCTGTGTATAATCCTGGGTTGAAGAGTAATTCAAATAAGCCCTTTGGTGTACGTTGCATACAAGAAGGCTTTACAAGATCTAATCTTTGCTAAACCTGTCATGTTCTTCGGTTCAGCAGAGCTTCCTAATTGTAGCTATTAGCTCTCCCTTTTCTGTGGTCTGTTCTGTCAATAGACTATTGAGTGTTCAGTAAATTAAGCCCAACCAGCAGCCAACACATCAAGACAGACGTTAAATCATAGCTTGGCTGCCCTTATTCATTATTTGTATCTGTGAAATAGCTTTTAAATACAGGGACAAGATTTAACACGATGCTCATTTGTGTTATTCTCAAATTTCCCTAATGTACAATCAGGTATGTGAGGGTTTTTTTTTTTTTCCCTAGGCAACAGGTGTGTTCTTAGAACAAAGTTCAACCCCCACTTCTGGCGTATGTGAGAGGCAGCAGCTGCAAGCTTACTGTCAATGACACATGGTTATATAAGAGAGAAAAAATAAACTGCTTGTACAATGTATTAAAGTAATGGGCAGATGGATGATAGCTGCCTGTACTTTTCTTTGTCTTGTAGAATCAGAGTCTAAACTTTCAGATAACAAGTGTTTTTCTCTTTTTCTTCTCTCTCTCTCTCCCCGTCCTCCCTCCCCCCTTTCCCTTCCTTCCTGCTCTATCTCCCTACCTTCCCTCCTTAATTTTTAAAAAGCATTATGTATTCATTACCGAGATATTCTTTTATTTGAGTCACACTGTTTTCAGGCTAATGAATGGAAAGAAGAAAAAAGTTCATATAAATCAAGATACACTTTATTTATAATTTAACTTTGTTGTAAAAAGAATTTAAAGGAACTGTTTACTATGCAATTCGAGAGACTTAGTGTGCAAATTCTATATTTTTTAAAAATAAAAATTAAATATTCTTATTTATAGCGCTCATTATTCTCTAGTAAAAAACTATATAAAATTTTGTGAGATATTATTAATAAGAGTTATACTGCGTCCCTCAGAAGCACAATGTGAACATTAATTAACAATAACAACAATACAATAATGATTATGCATGTGTTCAAGAGAGTAAATGTCTGTCAATCACTGAAGAATCATTTGCAGTGTATTGGGATAATATTCCATTTGGTATGTTAGCTCTCAGGTACAATTGTGCCTTGGAACATAAGGAGCTCAGCTACTATCTCACTGTATACAAACAAGTATATTAAGCTTAAGAACAGACCAGAGGAATCATAGAGCTTTGAGACATATTTGAAGGATGCATGTCTTATTACACAGACTTTTCTAGAACTCATATATGTTAGAAGTTCTTCTCTTTAGCCAATGGGTATTTCTTCTTTTTTATTTAAGATTTTACATTATTCATTTATTTTTAGGGAGAGGAGAAGGGAGGGAGAAAAAGGAAGAGAAACATCGATGTGAGAGAGAAATATTGACCAGTTGCTTCCCATACGTGCCCCGACTGCCCCCGGACCAGGACCAAACCTGCAACCCAGGCAAGTGCCTGATCAGGAATTGAACCAGCAACCTTTTGCCTTGTGGAACGATGCCCAACCTACTGAGCCACACTGGTCAGGGCATCAATGGGTATTTCAACAGGAATATTTAATAAAAATAGAGGTCATGAGAAGAATTTTTGTTTTTCTCAGATGTGGCGAAGAAATTTGTTGCAAATGTGATAAGATAAGCATCTGTTTAATTATAATCCTGGAACCTCTGGTGGGACCTGAGTCACCAAACCCCCTGGAAGACTGGTGTTGGGTGTTGAATATAATGCCTAATTGGGGAAGAAGCAAAGAGAGAATCCCTTTTTATGTTTTTTTTTAAACCCCAAACCACAACTTTATTTAAGAATCAGATTTTATCTAAATCTATACTGAAAATGGTTTTGCCAGGATTGTCTCATTCTTGAGAAATCTATAAGCAGATGGATTTCGAATTTAATCCTCTGCGAGAAACAAAGGCAAATAAAAAAGAAGAACCTGGTGATAAACTTCTAGGTTTTTAATTGGTTTTGGCTATTAAATTAGATTTTCGCAAATGTATGCAAATAATGACTAGCCTTAGAGAGGGTGCTAAACATTTAAAAATGTACACAAAACATCTAAAACTGGAAGGCAGGCCTGGATAGCATTGTAGTACTCTACTAACCCAGAGATTATCAAATTCTATGACTTTGCCTTCCTCAAGAGATACTTTATAAAAAACAATTGTAGCAAAATACAGAGAGCACACGATTTACCATCTTAACCGTTTTAAGTATATAGTGCAGTCATGTTAAGTATATTCACACTGCTGTGCAACAAAGCTCCAGATTTTTTCCTGAAGTTAGTTTGCATTGCAAAACTGAAACTCTATACGCATTTAAAAAGTTGTCATTTCTCCCTTCCTCTGCCCCTGGCAGCCATCTTCCTACTTCCTGTTTCCATGAGTTCCATCTATGTGAGGTATCTTGACTACTCTACATACCTCACACAGATGGAATCATACAGTATTTGTCTTTTGTCACTGGCTAATTTCACTCAGCATCATGGAATGTCCTCAAGGTTTATTCATGTTGTACCCTGTGTCAGAATTTCTTTCCTTTTTTATGGCTGAATAATATTCCCTTGTGTGCACATACCACATTTGGCTTATCCATTCATCCTTCCCCAGACACTTGGGTTGCTTCATTTTTTGCCTATTGTGAATAATGCTGCTATTAGCATAGATGTTCAAATACCTCTTGGAGATCCTGCTTTTAATTCTCTTGGGAGAATCTCCAGAAGGGAATTGCTGGATTGTACGATAATTCTATCTCTGTTTTTGAGGAACCACCATACTCTTTTCTATACTGACCACACCATGCGACATTCCCACCCACAGTGCAGAAAGGTCCCAATGTCTCCTTATCCTTTGCTAGCCTTGTTATCTTTCCGTGGAGGACAGGAGAGGACAGTACTCACGTGAGTCTCCACATCACCAGCAAGGATCTTACTCTTCCTTAAAAACTCAGCCACCATGTTGTTCATCAGTTTATCAAAGGCTTCCACCGAGGGCGCCACACCTTTGGAAGAAGAATAAGTTGTCATTCCCTGGTAGTTTAATGAAAAGCTGGTACTCCTTTGCCACAGGTGATATGAATGTTTAATAGCATTCGTGACCTTTTCATCCTCTTCACCAAGTCATTTATTCCTTCAATCTGTATTTATTAAATACTTCCCAGTGGCCCAAGAAAACAATGTTTTCCTGTTTTTCATCCTCCTCAGTAAGCACTTTCACCTATATAATTTTGCTTAATTCTCCCCCAAACTCATGGGGTAAGTACCGTATTTTGCCATGCGTAATGTGCACTTTTTTTTAAGGGAAAAATAAGGATGCATATTATACATGGGTAATACTAATTGGGTATCTGTATAAATGTTTTTTGATGCTTTTATTTATGCTTATGTGTTAAAAGTGTTACTCTGGAAAGCAAAAATGATATCTACCTGCACAATAATACCCTGGCATACAATAACCAGTTTTGTCTTGAAATATAATTAAATTAAAAATCGAATTAAAAAATTAAAATGAAAGATTTTTTCCTGAAAGTGTGTGCCAAAAATGTGGGTGTGCATTATACACGGCAAAATATGGTAGCATCATCACAGTTTTACTGATGAGGAAATGGAGATGTAAACAGAGCATGTGACTTGACCATAGCCATACACTGCCACATAAGAGGTAGATCCAAAAACAGGAACAAGCCTTATTAATCCATAGCCAGAGGTCTTTCTTCTATTCTGTCCAGACCAGGTGCTGTAACAACTTCGCAAACAGTTACCAATGCTACCCTGGACAATTAAATGGTAATATGAACTCTGGACAAGTAAGGAAAGAATGCTGATGTCACACATTCTGTCCCTACTTCACTTCCAGGAGGAGGAGAGGTGGCAATGGTAGGCACGAAATGACTGCCGAGCTACTGAGAAGTAAGTTTTGATCTGTCAAATTATTGTAAAAGCTGAAGTGACAACAGCTCAACCTGCTGTGCTCTGAATTTCTCCCCCTATGTTTTAATTCACAGGAAAAATTTTCTAAGTCCTGAACGTCCTTAATATTGAGAAAGGTAATATGGAGAAACTCAGCACTACAGACTACTAAAATCCAAAACAAAAGCTAGGACTCCCTTTCTCATATTGGACACAAATACCCAAGCTCATAGATCTGTAAGATAAAGGTTTCCTTCCTTTTCCCTTTTTCCCAGTTGTCCATTTCCACAGGCCCGAAGAGTTGTTTCCAAGTCTCTGCCTCCAGTCTAACTTCTAAGCAGTCTGACGAAGCCGAGTTATCGTAAAGATCAGACTATAGCATGTACCAACTTCTAGACCATAAAAGCAGTGCACATCCAAAGATTCCTTATGGATCCATTTAGAAACGGATGAACCTATTTGTTGCTGTGGCAGAGGCCTGAGAGGTAGGTGTCTGCAGAATATTGAAAATAGTAGGAAGTTTCAGAAAGGTGATGGAGGCCTCGGCAGGGAGATGGCACAATGATAAAAGGGGATATTTTCTGATTGTGTTTCATCACTCAGCTCTGCTCACACCTCCGCCAGGCAGCCTCTAATGGCCTCTCTCCCCTTGCCTGCATCCTTTGAGCATCCCTCAATCAAAGCAGGTGTGGCCCTGCATAGCAGTGCATGGAGACCAAAGATCCTAGAGGATTAGGACTGTGTATAATTCATCTTGGACTTCCTTGTACCTGCTATGGTGCGTGTCACTTGGCAGGCATGCGAAAGCATTTCTTCCACTGTTGAGCCAAACTTACTTGATTGTCAGGGGAAAAAGAAAACATATCAAAACACGTAACACCAGTATCATAAGAAGGCGGTTCTTTGATCTGTGCATAGATGGATTTGTAATAACCGGATTCCTCCTAAAAGTTTCTTTTTAAATAAAAAATTATTATTACTTTTTAACTTTAGTTATAGCATTGTTGTAATGATCATGTTTATATTTAAGGTGAGAGGTTGTCCTTATGGTTTTTTCAAAACAGAATTAAGAAAATTACCAAAGTTTAATAATTAAGAAGAAATGGAAGTGATGTTTAGGACAAGGATAATGTCTTAAGAATGGATATCATTCAGTCATTTTACTAATTATCCTACTTACTAATTACCCTATTTCATTTCAAATAGGATAATAAATTGATGGCTAAGTTGTTTTAAAAGATCTGACTTTAATAACTGGTTTGGAATGATTTGCTATAGGAGAAAATATTTGCTTAAATACTTAAGTAATCTAATTACATATCTTCCAATTTTGTTTAGCCTATTAATTTTCTTAGAATATTTTTTAATGAATAAAAAATGCAGTATAGTAGCTCTTTCAGTAAGTGAAGTTCAAATTACGGAGAGATTTTTTTTCTTTATTCAACTACACTACACAATCTCTTGGGAGTTGGATTTTAGCTTCATTTTATGTATTCACGGGGGTTATAGTTGAAGTTGGCAACCTTAGAGAAA
This sequence comes from Micronycteris hirsuta, assembly GCA_004026765.1. Lineage (NCBI taxonomy): Eukaryota > Metazoa > Chordata > Mammalia > Chiroptera > Phyllostomidae > Micronycteris > Micronycteris hirsuta. The sequence goes on from PVJI01011779.1 coordinate 35,272, forward strand.
TGTCTTTTGTTCACCAAATGCCAAAGTAATAAGGAAACAGTTACTGAGGAGAGCATAAAAATATTTTCTTACAAATAAGGTTTACTGTATAGTTCTCAAAAAGAGGCTTAAAATGAAATCGTAGATGTGTCTCAGTTGATGCGGAAACAACATGCAGGCCCCTGGCAGACTTCCTTTAAATAGCATCCCTTTCAATTCATTCAGAGCATTTTCCTTTTCCTTTTCATTATGTTCAGGGGGAAAACCAGCCTGTGCATTTGTGCTCACACAGTCATTTTTGTCCCAGGGCAGGTAGCACAAGGCAGAGCTCCAAGTACGCCTGAAATTCTAGAAGCACCAATGCGGATCTTGACTGGTGAAAGCTTTGTCTGAAACCCCCTCTTCCACAAGGCTTTCCTCAGACCCCCAAAGCCTGACAGGATTCAAAATGGGTCAAATAAGGAGGAACTTTATGTGAGACAAGAACAGAGTTGCTAGATTAAATATAGATAGCCCAGTTAAACTTGAATTTCAAATAAACAAAGAATAAATCTTTAGAGTAAGTGTGTACCATGTAGTACGTCCCGTGCAGTATTTGGAACACACTTATATCGCCCCCTGCCAAAAAAGCAGCTTATCTGAAATTAAAATTTCACTGGATGTCCTGTATTTTTATTTCCTAAATCTGCAACCTTAAAAAAGAAGAAATTGAAAAAATTACTGTAGATAACTTGGAGAGTTTGCCATACATGGTATCATGTTAAAGAAATAGTGAACTTTTTATGTTTGCTCACATAGTTTTTAAAATTTTTTTAAAGTGTGGTATTAGTATGTACTTTTTAAAGTATATTTTGTTGATTATGCTATTACAGTTTTTCCAATTTTTTCTCCCCTTTATCCCCTCTGCCCTGCACACCACCTCCCTCCAGCCCTCCTTCCTCCCCCTTAGTTCATGTCCATGGGTTGTACGTATAAGTCTTTGGCTTCTCCATTCCCCATACTATTCTTAACCTCCTCCTGTCTATTTTATGCAAACAAATTATGCTTCTTATTCCCTGTATCGTTTTCCCCCATTCTTCCTCTCCCCCTCCCCACTGATAACCCTCCATGTGATCTCCACTTCTGTGATTCTCTTCCTGTTCTAGTTGTTTGCTTAGTTTTTTTGTTTGTTTGTTTTTTTAGGTTCAGTTGTTGATAGTTGTTATTTGTTGTCATTTTACTGTTCATAGTTTTGATCATCTTCTTTTTCTTAGATAAGTCCCTTCAACATTTCATACAATAAGGGCTTGGTGATGATGAACTCCTTTAACTCGACCTTATCTGGGAAGCACTTTATCTGCCCTTCCATTCTAAATGATAGCTTTGCTGGATAGAGTCATCTTGGATGTGGGTCCTTGTCTTTCATGACTTTGAATACTTCTTTCCAGCTCCTTCTTGCCTGCAAGGTTTCTTTTAAGAAATCAGCTGATAGTCTTATGGGAACTCATTTGTAGATAACTGTCTCCTTTCCTCTTGTTGCTTTTAAGATTCTTTCCTTATCTTTAATCTTGGGTAATGTAATTATGATGTGCTTTGGTGTGTGCTTCCTTGGGTCCAAATTCTTTGGGATTCTCTGAGCTTCCTGGACTTCCTGGAAGTCTATTTCCTTTGGAGGAAGTTTTCCTTCATTATTTGTTCAAATAAGTTTTCAATTTCTTGCTCTTCCTCTTCTCCTTCTGGCACCCCTATGATTCAGATGTTGGAACATTTAAAGTTGTCCCAGAGGTTCCTCAGCCTCTCCTAATTTTTTTTGAATTCTCGTTTCTTCATTCTGTTCCGGGTTGTTTATTTCTTCCTTTTGTTCCAAATCATTGATTTGAGTCCCAGTTTCCTTCCCTTCACTGTTGGCTCCCTGTATATTTTCCTTTATTTCACTTTGTATAGCCTTCAATTCTTCCTTCACTTTGTGACTGAACTCAACCATTTCTGTGAGCATCCTGATTACCAATGTTTTGAACTTTGATAGATTGGCTATCTCCTCGTCTCTTAGTTCTTTTTCTGGAGTTTTGATAAGTTCTTTCATTTGGGCCATATTTCTTTGTCTCAGCGTACCTTGTAAGCTGTAAGGGGCAGAGCCTTAGGTATTCACTAGGGAGGGGGAACCCGCTTCACTGCTTTGTGGTGCTGTATGTGGAGGGAGGGGTCAGAGAGGGAACAATGCTGCTTGCTAACTTGCTCAGCTCTCATCCCACTTTCTGTCACTTTCCTCAGTTCCCACAAGTAGATTGTGCCCTTTCAGGTGCTGATTCCTGGGTAGGTGGGCTTGTGTATGTTCTAGGATACAATGAGCCTCTCCAATGGACTCTCCTGTGAGACTGGGAGTTTCTCCCACCACCACAACCCCCACACATTTTTGTAGCCAGAGTTTTTGAGGCTTTATTTCCCTGCCCTAGAACCTTGGTTGTGCAGTTTGTCTTGCTCCTCAGTTGTTCCTCTGGGCTCACCTGAACATGAACGTGGGAAATTTCATCTACCAGCCACCTCCTTGCTGCGTGTCCTCTCCCCCTTGGCTTCCCATCTCCGTCTCTCCTACTGGTCTGGTGAAAGTTTCTTCTTTAACTCCTTGGCTGTCAGACTTTCATGCAATTTGATTTTCTGGCAGTTCTGGTTTTTTTTTTTTTGTTTGTTTGTTTGTTTTTAAATTGGTAGTTATCCTTCTTTTGGCTGTTTGAGGAAGTGAAGTGTTTCTACCTATGCCTCCCTCTTGGCCGGAAGAGCTAGCATGTGATTTTAAAAGCATATTTGGTTGGGAATAGGCACCGGTAAAACAATGGGATGTAATCATGTAACAAGAAAGTCATATTGAATTAACTTCAGGCCCACTTCCTTTAAAACTGTAGTTCTTAAATTTAATGATTTGTTCTCTTTAAAATTGAAATCTACAGAATAATAAATCCTTCCAGTTTACATTCTAACTAAGAACATTAGTTTCTTTTTGATAGTTACTCAGATAATATATTTAGTCATTGAGTGTGGAACAGCAGTATAAACACTAAAACGAAAGAGTAATGATATTTGGCACATGGGTTATGCTCTTAACAGGCAGAATACTGGTAATTTTTGTGAATTCTTTTCCCTTTCTCTTTTTCAGGGATTGTTTGCATCTGGTTAATGTCATGATCACGTATAAGGAAGGAGTAGGGAAGTTGAAGAAAATAGATAGAAATATTCCTAGAACTAAGTGATGGGGACAAAACTAAGTGACCCATGTAGAGACGAGTAATGGCAACACTTTGGGCCCTACCTCCGTTGACACCGTTAAGTTCCCCACAGTTCTCAGGAGGTTGGTGTGACGCCTCAGACAGCAACTCCAGTCGGCTGACTGCCCGTTCCAGTCTCTCCACCAGCCCCTGCAGCTCCGCCATTCTAGAAGAACACAGGAACAAAGGGGGCCGTGTGAGCGTCAGGCAGGGTTCGCAAGCTGACACCATCCCACTTAACAGTGACAAGAAAGAAATAAAAATAACTGGCAATGTCTTTAATTACTTAGAGAGTATGAAAAAGAGTATTTTCACATGTCAGGAATGTATGTGAAATGCAAAAGAATGTAAAACTTGGAACAAAACCTCTCACAAATTTTATTGAGCTTATTTCTATTCAATTCAAAGACTTTTACAAGCCCTATATGTAATATACAAACATTCACTCTCTTTACACTCTTATCAAGTGTTTCCTTGGGTACTTCTTTGAGCTATGATACAATCTATATCTAGCACTTAGTTAAAAGCCCAGAAATATATGTTTCACAATTAATACTGCCAACTTCTATTGCTAAATAGTGGGAGCATGTTTTAACCATTTCCAGTAATTCTTTCTGTTAAAGTATAATTCTCTAGGGGACACTAAACCCATGGACATCCCTTGTTTACTCAATTACTTTAAACCAATAGCCCAGTACAGAGGAACTGTGAGTTTGTGGAACTGTGCATCATTTAGCAGGCCAACAGAGGCCATCACCTCCACAGCGGACTGTCTTCTACTTACCATTACTTTGTTTCACTGTTCACGGCTAAATTATTTTAAGTTGCAATTACTCTGAATGGTGGAGATTTTCATTTGAAACATTGAAGGTGGTTATTTCCCTTTGATGTTGGTTACTTTTAGACAAAGTTCAGTTTTAGGTGGGGTGGTGTTTTGGCGACAGCGATCTTCAGTTACACAACACTCTTGGTTGAGATAAACTGGCATTGAAGCTGAATAAAGAATTGGGGGTCAAAGTGAAGCTGGGTATCTATCCATCTTCCCTGCTACCCAGCCGGAGAGCTACACTGAGTGTGCACAAGATGAGTACCTGAAAATTACTGGCCCTGGCATGTAATGTTATTCAGGCAACCTCTGAGGAATGGAGCCCAAGCTTGTTTGGCCAGGGTCCTGAGATCCAGATGACAGGTACCATAACTCTGACCATACCAACCTATGTGATTTTGCTCTTGGCAAAATCAGGCTGCTTGCCCCAGAGAGAAGAAAACAGGCCTCATGGCGGTGTCTGTTACTTCTCACTGTTAAGCACTTCCCGAACATCATTCGGAGCCTCGGAGGACTGGCAGGCCCCTGCCTCAGAGCATGGTCAAATTTTATTGCTCTAAGACATGTAACTATTTTCTATTTCTGCCGGGAGCCAGGTAATGCACTTTTCTTCTGTATTTTGTAGTCTATTAGTTTTGAGCTTAAATGTAATGATGACTTGCCACTGTCTTTTTAAAAAACAAGGTTATACTTATCACAACACTTGGCTAGCTCTGTAATTCTGCATCCAAATGTCAGATGGTCATCAGATACGGATGGGGAAGGTTTGCTGTCTATTTTGGAAAGTCATCTCCTCTAAAAATGCCAGCAGCTACTCTTTCAAAATATGGGGCAGTGTTCTCTGCATGGCTGAAATAAGCATCTAATCCCAAGGGGATTCAAAATTAGAAGCTTCTCATCTATTCTTTTCTTCTTAACGTCAGAGTTTTTGCTTCCATCGCAAGTGAAAAAAGAAAAAAGGAAGGAGAAAATTAATTGAATCCATTACGTAAGCTTGTAAGAGAACTGGGTATCCTGTAGGTGGGTGAAGGCCATTTGAGAAATGATAAAAGTCCCTCAAATCTTTTAATAGTTGCCCATCTGTTCACAGTTATCTATGTTCCCTGTTACTCAGCTTGCCAAATGTTAGCACCATAGACCAAGCCCATGCTAGAAAAAAAAATGTGTTTGTTTTCTTAGCAAGCTCCCTATCCCCCAACAGAAAAGCACCACGCACCCCCTAGCAGCTCCAGAGCTGTTTCAGGAAGGCCTGTTACATTTCACACATAGGACTGCTGTCCCTGGCTGTGACTTAATCAGCTTCCCAGACAAGGTCCTAACCGCACACTATCTCATAGTGCTTCATATGTTGAAAGACAACAGGAGTTAGCCTATAAACTGCAGGGCTGGGCAGAGTGGTGTGGAATGCAGTCTAAAAGGGAATCAGATGTCACTTCGTGTAAAATCACCATAAAATGAAGTCTTGCTGCACAGCCTCTTAAGAGGTCAAAATACAGTTCATGTAAAAAAACTGGAAAGATGCCTTTGGGCTTAAAATTTTAGAACAGTTTCTAGGAGAAATAGAAGAACAAATAAAAGAAAGAATAGACCAGGACATCAAAAACATACAAGTTAGTATTCCCAGTGAAAATGACGGGGTCCAAGACAGCTGTGCCCTCTTCTCCCAATATATACACCCACACGCACACACCCACACGCACACACCCACACAGGTGTGCACACACACACTCCTCCTCACAGGTGCCCTCAGGTGCTAACTTGGCTCTCAAGAATGAGTAAAGGACAGAGCCTTAGATGTTCCTAATTCTTCCCAGGCAGTTCCATTGACATTGGTTTTTCAAAATGGATTGAGCTTAGTTTTGATGAGGAGGTGGGAGCCAGGAATGAAGAATTAGGCTGAAGAAGTGGACAAGGCAGTCAAAGCAAATGCAGACAGCGAGATCGGGCTCAGAAACGAGTAATGAGTCAGGGGCAGGGGACAGATGGATGAGTTTAGATTAGGAAGCCAGCAAAGGAGGGAAAAATAGCAAGATGGCGGATGTGAGATGTTCAAAGAATGAAACGAGAAGCAAAGAGAAGCCAGATACGCAGCTGGAGAATCAAGACACTGGGTTAGATGCTCCTGCTCGGATTTTCTAATCAAGTGGAAGCCAACCCTGAGTCGAGGTCTCCTGGAACATACAGCTTACCGAGGATAAACACCAGTATTTGATCAGAGTGTGAGGGTGGGTGAAAAGAAAAAGGTGGAGGAACAGAGAATTTCACACCTTTCTCTTTTTAATGTTTTAGGAAATGACACTTGGAGATTAAACTTAATTCTTTGTTTTGTATTTTTTTTAACAATTCTCTTTTCTTTATAATGGTATGTATAACTTATGTTTGTCATTTTTTAAATTTGAATTTATTCCTCACTTTTCCTTGAAAGTTTCATTTTTATTTTTATCAAAGCCAAACATGAGCAGATGTAAAGAGTAGACAGTTTTGCAAGGCTTGCGACAAAACACAACAGTCCCCTCAATGCTGCCTCCCATTCTTTGTCTGAGAGCCAATATTTACAAGTATTTTAGCTGTTTACCTTAGTAACTGCCCCCTTATCTCTAAACAATATGCTTATAGATCTATGTCTTGTTTGTTTTCTTCACCTTTATGCATTATCCATTGAGTTCCCACCAAAAAAAGAGGGTTTACCTTTCTCTTGCCCCATCCCCAGCAGCACATACACGCACATTTCCTTTCATCCCACCATCCCGACAGTGTTATATCCCAATTTTTGTGTGACCAGTCATCAGTGTTAACACAATTATGACTATTCACTGCTGAATCATGACATGTACTAGGATTATTTTTCATATTTTGCACAACTTGTTTTCCTAGAACCATGTTTTTCAGCTTCTCAGTTTTCTACACACTTAAAGATGAATCATCTCTAAACTCTCGGACTGGTTGTGTAAGTCCTCTTTCAATGGGACCAGGTACACCTGGAATTCTTAGATCTTCCTTCTCAGAGGTACCTCCTCTGCAGAACTACTCCAACTGCATGCCTGCTCTCTGTGCCTGCTGCACATCTATAAACTGGTATCGGCCTTCACCTTCAAAGAAGGTGAAGGGAGAAATCATCATTCTAGGTATTTCTCTCCCCTACCCCCTTATGTGGTATTACCTATTTTCTGGACTCTATCCTCCTCTTTTTTAGTATACTTCCTTAATTAGAAAGATCATTGTCTTCTGAAAAAAAGGTATATGAAAGGTCAAATATTTTGAGATCTTGCAAGCCTGAAAAGATCTTCATTTTGCTCTCATGCTTGATTGGCGGTTTGGCTGAGTAGGGAGTTCCAGGCTGGAAATTGTCCTCAGAATTTTAAAGGCATTGCTCCAACGTCTTCTAGCTCCCTAGGTTGCTGTTGAGAAGTCCAAGCCATTCTGATTCTTCATCCTAGGGATGTAACCTGTGTTTTCCTCCCTGGAGGAAGTTTTTGGGGTCTCCCCTTTGTCCCCAGTGTTTGGAACTTTCATGATGATATGCTTTGTTGTTGAACAAATAGAAATGATTTTCAAGAGGTATAGAAAAGGTAGGAAAATGGGCATTGCCTATTGTATGTTTCTGCGTGAGTTTATAAACCAAAGCTTTGGGGTTTTCTTTTTCAAATAAAGAAGTTAGCATTCTAAATATTTAAACAATGAAAACATCTGTCACACCAATTTCATACACTGACGAATATTTCATACACTGCAACAAGAATACAGACAGTATTTTCAGAAGTATCTCTGAGAATAATAAGGTGTGCAGAAACATGATCTAGGAGAAAAGACAGTTGTCGTAATTAAATTAATTTTTCCTTCATTGGTCATTTTATAGAAACCACCCTCAAAGTACAGACATTTGTTTCCTAACACTGCCTGCTGTGCCTACTCTCAATGCCATACCAACAGCACCACAACTACGCTTAAAGCGCTAAGAGAGAGAGCACGTTTCTATTTTTCTCATAGCAGCTTCTCACACTTTCAAACATTTTACAAGATCTCAATTTTTTTTTTGGCATCTTTAACTAGGGTGATATAGAGGCTTTGGAATCACCAACTGGAAGACTTTGGGAAAAGGGCTTAATTTTGCTTTGTTTTAGTTACTGCCAGTAGATAGGGTTGCTAGAAGTATGCGTATAAATACACACTATGTCTGGCACGCGGTCAGTGATAAACTCACTAGCTGCTGTTACGAAGACAACCTATCTCCTTCTGTTTTCCGTGGGCATAGTTAGATCTGCCTACCACTGTCTCAACTCTTCATGAATTTGAAACGTTCAGCAATCATCTAGAGGATCTGGCCAGGAAAACAACTACCTGAAAATTTTAGATCAGTACACTTATTATTTTTAATATTTCATTTCTTTAAAAGAGATTTTCTTGAATCTATGTGTAATGGATACTATAAAATGAAAATTTTGCTATGCAATTACTAGCTTTTTAGTCACAAATTTTTCCCCTAAACATTTTAATATATTTTTTTGTTTGTTTTGCTTTTAAATAGTCCTCTGTGAAGGACATACGCACAATCTCTGTGGAATCATTTTTGGAAAATAACACTCCTTCATCTCTCATATTTTTCACCCAGACTATCTTATGCTTAGTGGTAAAAGGTCTACTAAGGCCCTACTTACTCAGTCGAACCAGTTATAAAAAGCAGCTTTCATACTGGCTTTGAAAATTGGCATCCCATGGCCCAGAATAAATGGTGATAAGCCCAGAATAATAGCCTGTTGGTCTGCATAGCATTCTTGGTATCTATAAGACATTTTGCCCAATTAAAATACCACCTTATGCTATCTTTTCTGCTAGCACATGCATACCTTGCCTCCCAAGGAGATTACTCCAAGCTCTTCATGGGCTGATATTCTTTGCATCTCCCACAGAGCCGGCATGCTGCTGCGTACATGGAGAATTCTATAAATACTTTTGATTGACTAATTAATTGGCTACCACTTGCAGTCTTTCCCTCGCCTGCCCACATCCTGGCCTAATCTCAGATCAGGCCGAAAGCCAGATTTTCATAGGAGAAACTTCCATTTAAAAGAAGACACTAGATGAGTTTTTCCCACTTAAAACCACAGTGGCTTCCTCCACACTTACTCTTTCTGATGTGAACCTTAGGCTTTTCCAAAGTTCCTCTTTACTTTTAGGATTTCAAAATTATTAAAACTACACATTGTCTAAACCGTTTTGTAAATTCCTCACAGTAAGTTCTTAAAGAAAATTAAGGCGGAATGCTACTTTGGTAATGTTTTCATGTTAATGAAACAGCTGGGTCTTCTGGGAGTCTGGGCTGCTAGCTTAAAGCTCTCCTAATAGGCCAAAGGTGCACAGAGAACAGTGGTGAGAGTTTCTCTTCTGATTCTGTAAGTGAGACCCAGGCCCAGCGGATTCTAAAGACCAAGAGCCGAAGATCAACTAGAAAATAGAATTGCAGTGACAGTGAGGAAATTGAAGACTTTTTAAACCTTTTGTCATAGTGAGGCTGGACAGCTGGCTTATAGGTGAGCTCTCTGAGAACAACGAAGTGGCAATCGATGATTTTCTCCATAATTCTACCCAAATTAAAAAATGTTTGTTAAACTACTATCAAACCAGACTGTCTTAGATTGTTAAATTCTCTTTCCTGTGACTATATGAATTACCTTCTTTCCTTTCTCAGGACGCTACCAGTCACTTCGGGGAAGTGATCTTGTAATTCACTATTACTAACTGGAGTAATAACATGTATAGAAAAACCATCCATGATATTTATTCATTCATTCAGTGACTGTTTCAATGAATATGCTTGTTTCATTCATTCAGTTAGTCCCCACGATGTGCTAAGTGCAATGCTCATATCTGGAAAATCAAGAGAGATTAAAATACATTTCCTGCCCAGCTGTAGTGGGAGGGGGCTGGAACAGACCCTGCTCAGTCAAGCCAAAGAGTTGTTTCACTAAGAGACACATTCATGTTGCCAAGGTGCCCGCCTTCATATCTTTTGCCTGCTCTCCTACAGAGCATTTCCAGAGCCAGCTTCTTATCAAACAGACAAAAAAAAAAGCTATTTTCTTTTTCTATTTTCTTTTTATCATGAAGAAGTTCCAAGAGTTGCTGAGTTTTGAAGTAGTATAATCAGATTATAAGAGATAAGAGAGTTACACAAAAAACACTTTAAATTTTTCACAAAACTGGAGAGAACATATCTGAGATCCTGATTAGCCAGCTGATTCCTCTAAAGCCTCTAGCCCATGGCAGAGAAAAAAGCAAATCTTCAGCTGGATTTTCAAAAGGACCTCACCCCAGCTGTCTCTACTTCACCATGATCCTGAGGTCCAGTCACAGAGATGACTCACTGCTCCCCTATACACCGCCCAATCTCTCCTCCGTCCTGTGGTTCTGTTGTTTCCACTGTCTCTAGGGTCCCTCCTGGCACCGATGAACCCGTTTTCCAAACTCCAACTTCTCTGCGAGTCCCACAAATCAGAGGTAACTTCCCTTGAGGTAGTAACTTCCTGGGATCTTTATCAAGTCCAGAGTAGACTACAGAAGGTAAAATAAACAACCACATATAGAAATTACCTCCCAGTTCCATTTGTCCTCTGGACTCTTGTGGTACCACTGCTTAGACATTTACAAATGTGTTTGGGCGGTGTTCCGTGATGGTTGCTGGGGCTACAGAGGCGGGTGACACACAGACTCTGTCCTAAAGGCACCACGATCTCCTTGAAGAGAGGACAGTTCGGCTGTTGGGGACAGTCTAGCATGCTAGGACACCAAGCCACAGGGAACCGGGTAATTTCAGCAGGAAAGAGTCCATTGGGAACTGAGACCTTGGGGAAATCTAAGTACATATCACGAAGGCTGGCTCTGTGCCTTGACTTGGGGGGGTGGGGCTGGGTATGGACAGAGCCATAAAAAAATGGACTCTAAAGGCTGAGTGGGACCAGGTCAGACCCCTATTCCACTCCGCTCTCATGAAGTGGCAACCCCTTTAGCTAAATGTGAGCTAAGGACTCTTGTTGGTAAAGGAGCTCCCTCCCCAAATGCCGCCATGAACCTTTCTAGGCTCCAACACTGTTGGGGAAGCTCTTTCTATTCTAGTCCGCACATTGCCCTTCTGTTCTTATTTGGGCCACTGAGCAGGTGGAGGGCAGAGAGGTGCTTCCTGGCACTGGGGAAAAAGAGCCACGGGGACCCCGCTGGGCAGGCATCTCACGGACCTTCTGTCCCTCCATAGAGTAACCATATTGCTTTCCTTGTATCCAGAATACATAAAGAACTCTTAAATTCAGTAATAGGAAGACAAAAATTCCAATTTAAAAATGGGCAAAATATTTGTATAAACAGTTTCCCAAAGAAGATATGTAAAAACCAACAGTACATATAAAGATATTCAACATTACTACTCATTAGTGAAATACAAATAGCCCAATGGGATGGCTACAACCAAAAAGACAGATAATAACAAGTGCTGGTGAGGTTAAAGAGAAAGTGGCACCTTCCTATATTGCTGGTGGGAATGTAAAATGGTGCAGCTGCTGTGAAAAACATTTTGGAAGTTTCTTAAAAAAATAAGCACATGTTTGCCATATGACCTAGCCATTCCACTTCTAGGTATCTCCTCAAGAGACGCAAAAACATGTGTACACACACAATAACTTATATACAAATGATCCCAATAACATCGTTCATAATAGCCAAGAAAAGGAAACAATCTAAATTTCCATCAGTGAATGAATAAACAAAATGTGGTAGGTCCATACAATAGAATATTACTTGCCAATAAAGAGGGATGAGTAGTGATACGTGCTACAACGTGGATGAGTCTCCAAAACACTCTGCTACACGAAAGAGCCAGAGGCAGAAGACCGTGTGCTGTACAATTCCATCTATATGAATATCTAGAAATAAGCAAATTTGTGGAGACAGAAAATAGATTAGTGGTTGCCCAGGGCTGAGGACAGAAATGGGGAGTGACTGTAAATGGGCACAAAGCTTCTATTTGAAGTGACGGAAATGATTTAAAGTAGGACTGTGTTGGCAGCTGCACAATGCTGTGGTGTACTAATAATTACTGAATCGTGAATGTAAAGTGGGTGAATATCATGCTATGCAAAATTTTAGCTCAGCAAAGCATTAAATAAACAAAGTACTGCTCCTCTTACAAAGGTATCGTTGGGAACCTGTTAAATCTGAGTAACTCGATGCTCTCATCTCCCAGGAGAATGGTAAGTGGTAAACTAAGCTTAGCCAGAGACTGCCTGAGAGACCGCGCTCTTCTCTCCTGGAACTAGTCACAGGGGCCAAGACGGGGGACAGAGGCGAGCAGCTGTTCTCACTGCTCCTCTCTCTCATGCATCAGAATTAATGGAGAGGAGTTGGGCCTCCTAAATGCAGATTCCTCGGCCTCACTCTCAGCAATACTAATTTAGTGGTTCTGGGTATTGCCAGAAGTCTGCATTTCTAAATACGTGTCACAGTACGTGGCCCCACACTTTGAGAAGCCAAATAATAGAAAAGTGCCCAGGAATGCTATAGGAGCATCATGGGAATGGAAGGGTCAAGAAATGGGGTGCTCAACTGAGCTCTCAGAAGTAGGGAGGCTACTGAAGTTCGATTAAGAACTGAAATAACTCTCAAAGGCTGAGGGGGTATTATTCTGAGGGATGGTAAGTAACAGCATTCCCGAACCCATGGCCAGTTTGTGCAGAGGCAGGGAAACAATACAACCAGAAAATATTTATTGAACATTCACTATGTGCTAGGAGATATCTAAGAAAGGAGAAAGAGGGGATTGATCGGTAGTTAGAAAGAGTGGTTGATAAAGCTGGAAAGGGACCGAGGTAATTACTACCAAGATGAAAGTGGATTGAAGATTTGGGAGGTTATAGAATAGGGAAAATCTGAGAATGGATTAAATGGGGTCAGGAGGGAAATGGAGAAGGCAGGGTGTCTTAGATGTCTCACTCGGTGGTGGGGTGGTGCCAGCTAAAACAGAGCTAGGGAGTGGAGGTGGCAATGAAGAGAAGCAGCTCGGCTTTAGACCTGTGAGTTTCAAGTGCCTGCAGTGACACTTAGATGGTTGGCACCTGCAAACAGGAACCTAAAGTTCAGGGGACTTGTGGAATGGAATTATAAGTATTACCCACGTAATAATAATAACTACCCCAGGGTTCTTTAGCAGATTAAAGGAACTATAAAGTGATGCCTGAGTGTTATAATTTATCTCTGAACACTCCACAGCACTCGCCATTATGATCTGTCCCCAGTGAGTGCTCAATCTGTGAACTATTATTGCATGCGTTACCACCTCTCCTGTCCCCAAACACAATGACCATGACATCTCACACATCACTCTTCTGAGACCATGCCATAGAACAAATAAACTACAGAAACACTGATGAGCGAAAGCTTAAAGGGGAAAGCGTTTCATATGGTCAGTTATTTCCCACAGCGTAACTAGAAATATTTTACTTTATTAAACCCTGTCATTTCAGTGTTAAGAACGCCATATCTCTCTGGAGTAATAAAGGCAATAACGCTTGCTGAAATTCTTCCTAACCTCAACATTCTGCAGTTTATTGTAAGATTTATACACACTTGGATAATGGATTTAGCAACTCTCTTAAAAGAAAAACCCTAAGGATCGGTCTTTAAGAGCCGGGCCAGATTTATGCCTGGGAGTTTTCAGCGTGTGACCGTGATCACTTGATTTAAAATAGCCGGGTGACGGACTTGGCCCAGGCGTCCTCCTCCAACCCCTTTTCGCTTCTTCTGCGTCTCCAGCCTCTGGGTCTACTTTCTGACTTGACTTTGGTTTACTAGTTGTAACGAAATCAGTTTTCAAATAGAGTTGTGAGCCAAGAAAAGAGTAGAAGTTCTTCTTTTTTGCTCTTTAGACCTGGAAGCCTAAAGGAAAGGGGAAACAGACAGAGGGCAAAGTAGAAAGAAAAGAATGGTGGGGTGTGGGGAAAACCAAGGGGGAAAGGGCATAAGGGAAGCTACAGAAAAGAGGAGGGGCTATCAGCGACGCCAGGAAGGGATAACCCCACTGTAGCATGTGTGCAAAATGCAAAGAACAACTTGAGGCAATGAATGCACAACACAATATCCAGATGATGTAGTATAGATTGTTCACCTAAAATGTATATAATGTTATTAACCAATGCTACCCAATGAGTTCAATACAAAAAATTAAAAAGAAAACACAAAAAGCAACTCTCTGACTCTGAAAGATAAACAACAGTGAGTGAATTGGGGGGTGAACAAAACTTGAAAAAGAGGCCCATTGGGGAGTGCATTTCTGGGTTTTCATTTCTCTCCAGAGCTGGCTCCAAGGTCAGAACTGTGCAGGGAGTGCAGACAAGAAAAACTCCCAGAGAACCTCCTCTTTTGGCTGGAAGGCCTGGAAAGGAGTCCCCTGCAAATTGAAGAATATGAAGAAAAGACCAGGTTTTCTCTTTTTTCTGATTTTTCTCCCTTAAGTGACCACAGTCACAGAACTGCATGGCATAAGCAGCTAACAGTTTCTCCAAAAGAAACCTGGTCTTATGACCAAAGAGTGGTGGAAAGGGGCCTTTGTGGTTCAAAGAATGTGGGAGAATCCCTGTTACTTATTTTTTCCCCTATCACTTTTCTCTCATGGCTCAGCCTTGAGGGTGACTCTAGTCTATACTGCAGCAGCATGAGCAACTAAAACTTCCAGAAAAATCCAATATTTCTGGCCAGAAGACCAGGAAAAAAGGCTCTTAGGGGCGAGGAGATTGTGGGAGGAATCTCAAAGAGGAGAGAACTGAGGGAGAGGATCCCCTGCTTGTGTGCATGAAAGAATGCAAGCCCCAGTTTCTCTCCGGGGCTGTGCAGGTGTGGGACAGATCCAAAGTCTTTCGGAACTGAACTGTGACATAAGCCACTGCTCAAGTCCCAGACTCACCCCTGAATTGTGCTGCCGTGAGACCCAAAACAGCACAGCAAAGGCTTGGAAACATGAACTGATGTTGGAACCACTGCCCACAGACTGCAAGAAAGAACTGGGTTGACTATTTGATAAGACAAAAAACTCAGCATTTCAAAAAGACTCAGAGTCTCAACACAATACTCAAAATGTCAACAATTCAACCCCAAAATGGTTGACATGCAAGAGACTGGGGAAATGCTTTCAATTCTTAAAAAAAAAAAAAAAGACAACAACTCCAAAATGACACAGATGTTGAAACGATCAAATTTATAGGAGCAATTTTAACTATGTTCCAGGAGATAAAGGTAAACACTCTTGAAATGGATGGAAAGGTAGAAGTTCTTAGAAGATACACAACTTATAAAAAAGGAACAAGTGAAGATTTTAGAACTGAAAAATATTAGGTTGGCCAAAAAGTTTGTTTGTTTTTTCCTGTAAGATGGTTCCAGTAGCACTTAGTTGCCTTTAACACCATTCAAAACAATTTTATTAGGTTGTATAGTGACAGCTGTCATATCGGCATGTATTAACAATACTTACCAAAATTGGTGAATTTTTGTGTAGCCATTTTAATATTGAAGATGGAAGAAACCACACAACCCTTTTGGCATATTACACTTTGTTATTTCAAGAAAGATAAAAGTGCAACTGAAATCAAAAGATTTGTGCAGTGTATGGAGAAGGTGCTGTGACTGATCGAACATGTCAAAAGTGGTTTGCAAAGTTTCGTGCTGGAGATTTCTCGCTGGACAATGCTCCCTGGTTGGGTAGACCAGTTGAAGGTGATAGTGATCAAATCAAGATGTTAACTGAGAACAAGCAACATTATATCATGCAGTAGATAGCCAATGTACTCAAAATATCCAAATCAATGAAGTTACTGGTGAAAATGAAAAATGTGTCTTTTATTTTACAGAAAAAAACACGCAGACTTTTTGGACAACCCAATACAATAACAATAAAACACACACTGGATGAGCTCAATGGCAGAACAGAGATGAAAAAGGGAGTGTCAATGAACTTGATGATATAAATATTGTCTATTCTGAAGAACAGAGAACAAAAAGTTTGAACAACAACAACAAATGAACAGAGCCGAAGGAGTCTGTGGGACAATATTAAAAAGTCTAACATTATAGTGTCACTGGAATCCCAAGTGAGGACAAAAACATTTAGGTAGAAAACATATCTGAAGAAATAATTGCCAAAAACTTCCCAAACATGGTGAAGACTATATGTCTACAGATCCAATGACAGTGCTATCTACCTGGTCATTAGGCACATACCTGCACACATACATTATACCTTCCAGCGAATGCCTCCGAAGGAGAGAACAAGAAAGATGAGGAAATTGAAGCTATAACTGCCTAAAAAAATAAATAAAATGTGATGGGCTATCATCTCCTTTTGAGAGGTATCCCAAGTACTTCCAAATGTCTCTCTTGAATCTAGCAGAACAAGGAGTCATTAGAACTATGTCCAGCAAGAACTAGTTCATCTACCAACACTAAACTTGCAGAAAGTATTTACCACATTGTAGATCATTGATTTTGGGTCAGAAAACAGAGGCAGGATGAGCTACGAAGAGATTAAAAATATTTTTTGTATATAACCTAAAACAATTTTGTAAAATCCTTTTGCACATTTTTAGATAGACATACAAAAACTTTCACCAAAACGTGAACGGTTGTGAAGAATGTAACTTCCAGCGCTCTGTAAACACTGACATATAAAGGCATAACTTCTATCACTTGCTGAAATATGTCCACTGAAATCCATTGCAATTCATTTTAAAGGAATACATAAACAGGCTGTTCTTTGCAAGTCATAAATTTTGCATAATTACATTTTCTCCTTGAACTTGTATTTCCATTCTTCCTTCCCTATAGAAGCTTATCCCAGCTTTATGTTTATGCTTTAATGTCTTTTATTCATTACCCTATCATACTTTTTTCTGCATCAAAATATGTATATACGCTTAAATTTGATCCAATGACCAAAAATACTCTTCTGATCATTACCACTGTAACTGTTATTAGAATGCAACTTATCAAAATAATGCAAATATTATAAATGTTAGAAAATAATCACTTAATGTAAATAAAAGATAAATTTTTATTGGAAACCCTTCTTTTATGAGCACTTTTATTTTTCAATTATTTCATGCCTATGTAGATGAGTATTTATATTACTAGGATGAGTCAAGATTGAAAACCAATTTGATTCTTAATTTTTGTTTTTATCAATGAAAATGCTCATAAACTATTCACATAAATGAGGAGATGGGAATGGATGAAATTTCATAATAGAAATGTTATTCAATTCTTTGAATTCCTTCTGAGTTATATAATAAACATCATGGTGATGAAATATCAAAATTATTTTACTCATCAGTGAAAGAAAAAGTTGGGGAAGACTAAAATTTAGTGAGTACCATATCTCTTCATCCATCCGGGTTATCTCAGCCATTCATGATGGTCTTTGCCTAGGTAATTCACAGCTCTGTACACACAGATGTTAACTTGTAGACAACTTATACTGAAGCAAGAAATTATGTTCTATGGGAATGCAAATAAATTTTATCATGTGGAAGTTCAGTTGACTTCCCGCTCAAACTATGAAGAAGCAGTGTTGCATCTATCGGGCGAATTAATTTCAGCATTCTTATCAATGGTCCCCTTTGCTTGTAGATTTTTCTGGTTCTCTCATTTCTTAATATTTAAAAATGTTCATTTTTTATTCGTATGAGTCATGTTTCATCTCTTCTAAATTTTTCCTTTAACATCAGTTTACAATTTCATTAGATTACCTTTTTTTAAAATTTAAAAAACATGATTTTGCAAAGTCTAGGAATTAAAATCATTGACATTCTCACTCCTAAAACTGATATTTCAAAATGTCCCCCTTTCTTTGCCCTCTCCATTCCCTAGATTTTTACATCCCTAGACAGTGCAATTTAATAAAATGGGTTAGAGATAGGCCTTTTAGTAAAGTGGACTAATAAGATCGGCCTTTCGTATATACGGTAATCATAGAAAAGAAGGTGGAAAACACCTGTGTGCGTGTATCTCTGGAAGCCCTGCATGCAGTTAATGCACACAGTGTGAAAATTGCTGGCCTAAAGAAGGAAACAGAAAAATGAGTGTCACCCCTCGTTCTATAGACTCATTTCCATTAACAGCCTCTTTTTAAAGTTTTCAGTTAGTGAAGAACTTAAATTAGGTAATTGTTCACTTTCCACTCAGAGACACCGAGGAAAGAGGAGGCCTAATGAAGGGCGAGGTCATTAGGAAGCAGATGGAAGAAGGGAGCTGGAGGCAGTCCACGGAAGGAACTGCGAAGAGCCAGAGGGTACCATGCAAGTATAAGACATGAAGAAGAAGTGAATATGGAAGAAAAATCAAAATTCAAACTTTAAAAATTTTGTCCAAAACTTGTGAATCTACATTGTGCCCCTGAAAATATCTAGCCACAGCTTCTAGTATGCCAGAAGATGGTGCCGGGAAAAAAGACTGTCTGTGTTTAACCTAATGCCAAGCAACCAATTAGATGGACTTTTCCATCGACCTACTAACTGGGTCAAATATCTGAGCTTCCTGCCCCTTGAGAGAGGTGCGCAGAAATACCATGCAGTATGCAGTATTCCTTAGGTGAAAAGACCACTCTTACATCATACTAGTCCCTTACCTACACAATCTGGGCAATACAGAGGCTTCTAAACTCAGATTCCATAAAATGGACACCCCCAAGTATATATCGGACTATAATTAGTCTGAAATGTGCATTCACCACTGAGAAACCTATTTTATTTTATTTTTTTATTCTTTAGATTTTTTTAAAAATTATTTTATTGTTGTTCACTTACAGTTGTCTGCATTTACCCCCCACCCCCAACCCCAGGCAAACCCACCTCCCTCCCTTGCTTCCACCCTCCCCCTTGGTTTTGTCCATGTGTCCTTTATAGCAGTTCCTGAATACCCTCGTCCCCATTATCCCCTTCCTCCTCTCCTCTGGTAACTGCCAGATTGTTCTAAATTTCAATGTCTCTGGTTATAATTTGTTTCTCTGGTTGTATTTTGCTTGCTTACCTCACAAGCGTCTTGGCTGTGGCTGATCTGAGTTCCCTGGTAGCTGATCTGGCCTTGGTGCCTTCTCTCATGAGTCCTTATATAAAA
>PVJI01011780.1:0-54521 GCA_004026765.1 Micronycteris hirsuta
ATTTAAGTGTGTAGTTTTTCTAGAATTTCAAATAAATGGAAACATACATCATGTAGTGTTTATGTCTGAATTCATTTATTGAGCATAATGATTTTGAGATTCGTGCAACTTGTATATATCAATATGTTGTTTCTGTTTATTGTTTAATAGTTTTTCCCAGGTATGGCTATACCACAGGTTTTTTTGAAAAATCCATTCTCTAATTGCTGGCATGTAAATTGTTTCCAATTTTCAGCTAACATGAATATGAGTATTTATGTGGACTTACGTTTTTGTTTCTCTTAGCCAATATATAGGAGTAAGATTGCTTTTTCCAAAGTGACTATACATTTATTTTGCACTTCTACCACCAATGTATGGACATCCCAGTTGTTCCATATCCTTACCCACCTTTGGTATTGGTAGTCTTCTTAGTTTTAACCATTCTAGTGGGTAAAATAAAGAATTATAATTAGTCTTTCAATTTTGTTCTTTTCATAAAAAACCTTTTTCATCCATAAAAACCACTTCATTGTGGTTTTGATTTTCATTTTTCTGAGGACAAAAGTGTTGAATATTTTTTCTGTGTTTATTTGTCATTTATATGTCTCTTTTTGTGAAATGTCTGTTAAAGTTTTTTGTGTATTTTTATTAGAGTGTTGTCCTCTAATTATAGAGCTATAATAGTTTTTTTTTTGTAAAAGATGCTATTTATTTATTTTTAGAGAGATAGAAAGGGAGGGAGAAAGAGAGGAGAGAAACATCGATGTTCAAGAGATAGATTAATCAGTTGTCTCTCGAACACCCCCATCTGGGGACCTGGCCCACAACCCAGGCATGTGCCTTGACAGGGAATTGAATCAGTGACCTTTCAGTTCATAGGCCAGCACTCAGTACACTGAAGCACACCAGCCAGGACTAATAGTTCTTTTTATAATCTGGATATAAATGTTTTCCAGATACATATTTTGCATGTATTTTCTCTTAGCCTTTGGCTTAATTTATCATTTTTAACCATGTCATTTGAAAAACAAACTTTTAAAAAAATTTTTTTTAAAGATTTTATTTATTTATTTTCAGAGAGAGGAGAAGGGAGGGAGAAAGAGCAATGTATGGTTGCCTCTCACATGGCCCTCACTGGGGACCTGGCCCGCAACCCAGGCATGTGCCCCGACTGGGAATCAAACCAGGACCTTTTGGTTCCCAGCCCGCACTCAATCCACTGAGCTACACCAGCTGGGCCCAAACTTTTAATTTTAAACAAGTCCAATTTAACTGTTTTTCTTTCATGATTCATAAACTTTGTGGCATATTTAAATAACTCTTTGCTTAAATTAAGGACACAATGATTTTTCTCCTTCTTTACTTTCAGAATCTTTGTGGTTTTAATTCCTACATTTAGGCCTATACTCCCTTGAAGGTAATTTGTGTATCTAGGGTCAAAGTTCCTTTTATTTGTATTGCCATATCCAATCATTACACCACTGTGTGTTGAAAATTCTGTCCTTTGCCCATTGAATTACTCTGGTTCCTTTGTTGAAATTGTTGCTTTTTACTCTACAGTTGTCCCTTGCTATATCGCTGTTCACTTATTGTGGCGATACTTATTGTATCACGGGTTTAAAAAATATATATCTAATTCTGTATTGCAAAGTTTTTGCTATATCGGGGGATTTTGCAATATATAGGTATTATATAATATTTATGATTTTAATTATTTTTGCCTAAAAATGTAAAACAATATAAAAATATTAAAAATGTTAATTCAAACATATTAAAAATATTAAATTGAAATAAAATACAGTATGTATTTCATCAGTGGATGAATACCTTACTGTACACAATGGAAATGCAGTACGCCACTACCACTTGCGCAAGTTTGCCAATGTGAGATTGGACACGGCACACTATTGGCTGATGCAATGGAAGGCAACCAACCACAGCACTGTGTTCTGTATCCTGGGCGCTGATTGGCTCAGTGACCATGGTATCGGTCTGTTTGCTCTCCCACACTGTGCCCACACGTTCAGCATCTCTCCTTGTCCACTTCACATCGACGTCTGATCACTGTGAGTAGTGTTGCTCTGCGGTGTTGTGTTTTTGTGAAATTTTCATCAAAGTTTGAATTTATTTCAAGCCCTATGATGCCACCCAAACATTTCGCACCTTCTAAGGCTTCTGGTGGTGAACTCAAGTGCCAGAAGAATATGCTTACCATCAAAGAAAAGGTGGAACTTCTCGACATGTTAAAGGAAGGCAAAAGCTACGCGGCTGTAGGCTGCCATTACAGGATCAATGAATCTACTGTTCTCTACAAAAGGAAAGATGAGAAGAATATTAGGTCTACGGCAACAATAACTTTTAAGAAGACTGCAAAGAGGGTGGTCACTTCCTGCAATAAGGCCATTGTGAGGATGGAGTCTGCATTGGCCCTGTGGATAAATGACTGCAGGAAGAAGAATATCTTGATGGATATCAACACCATCCAGATGAAGGCCAAGAAAATTTATGATAGTTTTGTGGAAAGCATGGACATTCATGATGGTGATGAGGATGAAGACGAAGATGATGACACAGAAGCAGGACTGTTGAGTGCTTCTCCCACCAGTGCTCAACCCCATTCAGTGCCAGCAAGGGCTGGTCTGACAAATTTCAGAGACGCTTTGGACTCAAGAGCGTTTCTCTGCATGGAGAAGCTGCCTCCGCGAATAAAGCTGGAGCTGAAGAGTACGTGAATGACATGTTCAAATCCATCATTGAGGAAGGGGGCTATAAGCCTGAACAAGTTTCTAGCATGGATGAGACAGGCTTATTTTGGAAACAGGTACCATCTCGCACTTTTACTATGAAGGACGAAGCCAAAGCCCGTGGTTTTAAGGCCCCAAAAGATTGAGTAACTCTGATTATGTGTGGGAATGCTGCAAACTTTATGATAAAGCCAGGGCTTATTTATAAGTTAAAAAAAAAAAACAAAAAAAACAAGGGCCCTAAAAACCAAAATTAAGAATGCATTTCCTGTGTATTGGATGCACAACCCCAAGGCCTGGATCACGAAACTCCTCACGGCTGATTGGTTCCACCAGTGCTTTATCCTGGAGGTTAAGCTTTATCTGGCAGAGAAAAACCTGAGTTCAAAGTGCTTCTGATCATGGGCAGTGCTGGAGGCCATGTTGTCTATCTGTCGTATAATGGCGTCCAGATAGAGTTCTTGCCGCCCAACACCACATCGCTCATTCAGCCCATGGATCAGACGTTATTCGCGCTTTTAAGGCGCTCTACACGCGAAACACCCTGCAAAACCTGGTTGAAGCTATGGACTTGGATGAAAACTTCTCGCTAAAGGTGTACTGGCATGACTACAATATTGCATCATGTCTCCTCAATATTCAGAAGGCCATAAAGGAGATGAAGAGTGAAACAGTAAATGCCAGCTAGAAAAATTTGTGGCCAGAAGTGGTCCATGTTTACAAGGGATTCTCTCCCGATGAAGTCCATCACCCTGTGGTAGCTAAGGCCATGAAGCTGGCAAAACTACTGGGAGGAGATGGCGTCAATGATGTGACTCCTGATGACGTGAATGACCTGATCGATGTCCACTCATAACCATTGACAGATGAAGACCTGACAGAGATGACAAAGTCAGCAAGTGAAGAGGAGGATGAGGAACAAGATGAACTGTTGGTTGGAGAAGAGGAGGAGGTTGGCCTAACACTTGATCATCTTGCAACCATGGTCAGAATGGCCAAAGAACTTCAGCAAGTGGCTGAAGAATGGGACACCCAGATGCTTTGTTTATTGCACTATGTAAATACAATGGAGACTGGCATGTCAGTTTATAAAAACCTTCTCACTCAGAAGAAAAATCGGTGCCAGCAACTCCCCATAACTATGTTCATCACTTGGACAAAGACATCAGTTACGCCTACTCCTTCAGCGGAAATAGAAGTTATGGCCCATGGTGAAGATACTGTGCCACCTGATGAAATACCTGATGAAGTGGTGCCTTCAGAAGAGCTGTGATGCTCTTCTTGGCTGTGCAGTACATTCGTCTCATCGTCATCACCTTCATCGCCATCAGTACTGCACAGCTACATAATTCATGATCTTCATCATTCAAGTTGTAGTATACTTCACTGGTGAGTACCCATATAGAATTTTATATGTTGTTAAAATTACGTAGGTTTAAGAGTGTAGAAAGTGTTTAAGAGCATATGAAGTGTTTGTAAGAGTGTGGGAAAGGTTAGTAAGAGAGTGGGAAAGGTTTATAGGAGTGTGGGAAGGGTTTATAAAGCCTTAAATATATATAAATAATAAAATATAATGTTGCTACTTTACGGATTTTCACCTGTTGTGGGGGTCTCTGGAACATAACTCCCATGATAGGTGAGTGGTCACTGTATTCCATTGATCAGTATGTTGACCCCAATGCCAGTACCACAATGTTCTATGGTTAGCCATAATATCAGGTAGAGTTCTTCAATTTTGTTCTTTTCATGAAAAATCATTTTCCAACAAAAATCATCTCTGCCATTCTAGGTACTTAGCATATCCATAGGAATTTAAGGATAACCTTTTCAAATTCTACAAAAAAAAAAAAAAGAAAGAAAGAAAGAAAGAAAATGAAGCAAGCAAACCTGATGGTTTTTTTTTACTGGAAAAAAAATTATAATACTATAGACCATATTGGAAAAATTTTAAAGTCTTAATACAATTAATCCTTCTAAAAAATCACTATCATTTATTTAGATTTTTTAAAATTAATTTTAGCAATGTTTCCTAGTTTTTAGTTTATAGAATTTGAACATATTCTATTAAATGAGTCCCTAAGTATTTCATATTTATATTCTAATTGGTATTGCTTTTTAAAAGTCATTTCCTGGTTATGTCTTGCTAATTATAAAAATACAATTGGTTTTTTACATTGATTCTGAATCTCTAATCTTGCTAAATTCAATTACAAATTTTTGTCACTTTTCTGCAGAATTCTTAGGATTTTCTACATAATCAAACATGCCTTCAGAAAATAAACAGTTTTATTTTTATTCTACCTTTAAAAATTTTTTTGCCTTAATACATTGGCTTAGTCTTCCTGTACATTATATAAAATAACTGGAAAGAAGTTACATTTTTGTCTCTTTCCCAATTAAGGGAGAAAGTATTCACTGTTGAACTAATAAGTAAGATGCTAGTAGTAGGTTTCTCATAGATGTCCTTTGTCACATAGAGAAATTTCTATTCTACTTCTTAAATAAGGAAAATCAGAAATTAATTTTGAATTTTGTCAAATGCTTTTCAGTATATATTGATATATAGATAATTATATACATTTTCTTTATAATCTGTTAATAGGTGAAGTACATTGAATTTGCAAATGCTGAATCAACATTACATTACTGGGATAAATTCTACTCAATCATGTTGTATTTCCTTTTTATATATTGCTGGATTACATTATATCTGCAAAACTTTAAGAGTTATAATTATATTCATTTTATCTATTCCTTTTTGCCTATTGCTTGCATTGTTTCTGACAATGCTATAAATTTTATTTTTGTTCCTCTGCATGTAATCTGTCTTTGTTTCAAACTGTTTTTAAGATTGTATTTCTTTCACTGGTTTTGAAATATTTGGTTATTATGCACTTTGGTGTAGTTTTCTTCTATTTGTTGTGCTTCAGGTTTGTTGAGCTTCTATGGACTGTGGGTTCATAATTTTCATTTAATTTGAAAACATGTTGGCCATTATTTTTTCAAGTAGTTTCTCCATCCATCACTCCCTCTCTTCTCCTTCGGGGATTGACTCCAAACACATGAAGACTAGGATGCTTGAAGTGGTATCACAAATTACTGATGCTTTGTTCATTACTTATATATATAAAATACTCATATTCATTGTATTTTCACCCTCACAATGACCTTGAGAGGTAAATACTATGTCATTAATTTTGTAAAGGAGAAAACTAATACTGAAAAGAGTGACTTTCTTGAAGTTTTTTTTTCAGCAAATATTTTTAAGCATCTGCCATTATGCTGAACATTGGAGATACACAATCAATATGACATAGTTTTTGCTTTTGTTTTTTAACTTTTCATTATTTCATTCTGATTCCCAATATACATGGAATCAGACAGGAAAGTATAAAACTCCCCATGTCCATCCCTCTGAATTAATAATTATTAACTTATGACCCATCTTATTTCATCTGTTGTGGGAGTGCTCTACCTGCAGAGCTCCCCTGGCTGCTGTGGATGAGAATGAGTCTACGAAGACATGATCTGTTTGGGGAGGAAGGCTGACCAGTCTCTCAGAGGAGAAAGGTGTCTAGCCCCTCTCTCAATGGGCTTTTTTTGAATGGAGCTGCATAGGGATGAAAAGCAAAGAAAGGAGGTGTGGTTCACAGATAACATTTCTGGGATCACGGGGGTCCTTTTAGTCAGGGTCTGGTAGACAGGGTGATGCCAATTGGCTGTAAAACTTTGGAAAACAAACTTATTTTGGGCTCAGACCCTTAACATTTAAATTGAGGGCATTCTTAGCAAAACAGGTTTCCCAGGACTTTATGCATTCTTAGGCTTGGTTGCCCCCCACCAGGAACCACCAGTTCTGGCACAAGGCTGCACCCCCCTTCGGCATGGTTTCAGGCCTGAATCAAGCAGGGGAAGCAAGGTAGCTAAGAGATTAGGAGACTTCTTACAGATAGAATGAGGACTCAGGCTCTGATAAAGCCAAAGAGTGAGGGTTTTTTGCCCCTTCCCCACAATCCCCTAAGTCCTCCCTGATGGCCCTTTCATGACTGTGCCTGTCTTAGGTTGTTCCTCCCTTGATGAATCTTACCCATCATTGACTATCCAGCCATCCTTCAAGGGCCAAGCAGGGTGAAGTAAAGCAGGCAGAGGCTGCGCCCCTCCTGGGAGGATAAGTTTTGACCCTTTAGCTTATGATTCCAAGGTCCCCTAGTCATGGGGCCCTTTCACCTGTCACCTGCTTGTGAAAGCAGGCAGGATGGTTCCCAACAATCTGTTCTCATACAATCCACTCTCTACCTATTATGTATTATTTTTAACATTTTATTATGAAATAATTATAGATTCACAGGAAGTTACAAAGATAGTACATAGAGGACCCTTGTACCCTTCAACCAATTTTTAATAATAGTTACAATTTACATATCAAAATCATTGACATTGGTAAAACATGTGCAGAGTGTTCTGTTTATTTGTTGTATTCACATATTGGATTGATTTCACCACCACTAAAATCAATGTACAGAACTATGTTATCCCACAAAGATCTTACTTGGATCACCCATTTATCATCACACTCACACTCTTCCAAACCGCCATCCCTAAACCCTTGAAATCACTAATTTAATCACCATCTCTATAATTATATCCTTTCAAGAATGTTATATAAGTGGAACCACACAGTTTGAAACTTTTTTGATTAGTTTTGATCATCTAGTATAATGTCCTTGAGATCTATTCAAGTTATTGCATGTATCAGGAGTTTGTTTCTTTTTCTTGTTGAGTAGTATTTCCATGGTATGGATATACCACAGTTTGTTTAGGCATTTGTTAATGGACATGTTGGCTGTTTCCAGTTTGGCTATTGCAAATAAAGCTGCTATCAACAATTAGGTACAAGTTTTTATGTGAACATAAATTTTCATTTCTCTGGGGTCATATGCTTAGCAGTGTGTTTGCTGAGCTATATCATTAAGTTATGTTTAATTTTTTCTGAAATAGAAACTGCCAAACCAAGTTGCAGAATGACTGTTCCATTTGGCATTACTAGCAGCAATGTATGAGAGATGTAGATTTTTCTGCACCCCTATCAGCATCTGGTATTCTCATTATGTTTAATTTTAGTTGTTTTGATAAGTATGTAGTGGTATCTCATTGTGTTCTTAATTTGCATTACTATAATGGTAGTGACATTAAATACTTTTGTGCTTACTTGTCATTTATATATCCTCTTTGGTAAAATGTCTCTTCATGTCTTTAGTCATTTCTAATTGGATTGTTTGACTTTTTATTGTCAAATTTTGACAGTTCGTAAAATATTCTAGATATAAGTCCTGTGTCAGGTATGTGGTTTACAAATATTTTCAGCCAGTATGTAGCTTGTTTTTTATTCTTTTTCACATAGTCTTTCACAGAAGTTTTCAATTTTGACAAAGTCCAACTTATCTTTTTTTTTCCTTCCTTCCTTTTTTTTTTTTTTGGTATCATGTTTTTGGTGTCACATCAAAAAACTCTTACCAAGCCTTAGGTCCTGCAAATTTTCTCCAAAGTTATTTTTTTAAGTCTTATAGTTTTGCATTTTGCAATGAAATCTATGACCTATTTTGAGTTATTTTTTCATAAGATGTGAGATTTAGTTTGAGGTTCAGCTTTGCCAGTTGCTCTTTTGTATCATGGTGTTGAAAATACTATTCTTCTACTATTATGCTTTTGTACCTTTGTCAAAAATCAACTGGTAGTATTCCTGTGGGTTTTGCTATTCTGTTGCATTGATTTATGTTTCCATCTGTCATTCAATATCACATTGTTTTTATTTCTGTAGCTATATAATTAAGTTTGAAATCAGGAATCCTCCCATTTTATTCTGTTTCAAAATGAATTTAGCTATTCTAGTTCCTTTCCCTTTCCATATTAGTTTTAGGATAATATTGTC
Organism: Micronycteris hirsuta; assembly: GCA_004026765.1. NCBI lineage: Eukaryota > Metazoa > Chordata > Mammalia > Chiroptera > Phyllostomidae > Micronycteris > Micronycteris hirsuta. The sequence goes on from PVJI01011780.1 coordinate 8,656, forward strand.
TATATCTATAAAAAAAAGTCTTATTGGAATCTTGATAAGAATTGCATTAAATTTCAATGGGAGAGATGCCATCTTTATTATATTTAGTCTTCCAATCCATGAAAATGATATGTCCCTCTGTTTAATAGGCATCTTTGATTTCTATTATTAACATTTTCATCTTGTATTTTTTCAGCACACAAGTTTTACATGTCATGTTAGGTTTACATGCAAGTATTTATTTTTTTGAGCAACTGTAAATGGTACTGTACTTTTAATTTCAGTGTCCACATGTTCATTGCTAGTATATAGAAATAAAATTTATTTCTATATGTCAATTTTGCATCATGAAATCTTTCTGAATTCATTTACTGAGGTTCATTGAAAATCATTTTTAGGTTTCCTTAAAATGTAGATGATTATGTCATCAATAAATAGACAATTTTATTTATTTATTTCTTATTTTTATGCCTATTATTTCCATTTATTGGCTATGGCACAGTCTGGCTAGCAATTATGAGAGAAAACATCCTTATTCTATGCCTAGTCATAAAGGGAAAGCATTTAGATTTTCATGATTAAGTATAATAATAACTACAGGGTTTTTTTTGTATGTGTTCTTTAACAAGTTGAAGAAGTTCCCTACTGCTATGGATTGAATTGTTTTTCCAAAATTTTATACGTTGAAGTCCTAATCCTTTGTACCTCAGATGCGACCTTATTTGGAAACAGGGTAATTATGTATTTAATTAGCTAAGTTAAGATGAGTTCATTCTGGAGCAGGGAACAGTTCCTAATTCAGTTTGACCAGTGTCCTTATAAGAAGAGGAAATTAGGGACAGGGAAAATACCATGTGAAGATGAAGGCAGGTGTCAGATGATGCTTCTGTATGCCAAGGAATGCCAAAGATTGCCAGCAAACCACCAGAAGCTAAGGGAGTGTTATGGAACAGATTCTTCCTCACAGCCCCCAGAAGGACCCGACCCTGCCAACACCTTGATCTAGGATGTCTAGCCTCCAGAACTATAAGGCAATAAATGTTTGTTGTTTAAGACACTCAGTTTGTGATACTTCGTTATAGCAGTCCTAGCAAACTAATATACCCACTATCCCTAGATTTCTGAGAGGTTTTTTCCATCCATTAGTGTTAAATTTCATTGAATGCTTTTTTTGCATTAATTTACATGGTCATATGATTTTTTTTTTCTCTAGTCTGCTGACATAGTGGATTACAGTGATTGATGTTTGAATGTTGAAGTAGCCTTGTATGCTCAAATAAATCCTATTGGTCCTGGTGTATAATTTTTCATGTGCAGATTCATGTGTTAGATTCAGTTGGCTAATACTTTATTCAGAATTTTTTATTTATACATATATTCATGAGGATTATTGGTTTCTAGTTTTCTTTTTGGGGGGGACTATTTTTCTCTAGTTTTGATATCAGAGTAATAGTGGCTTCATTCAATCAATTGGAAGTGTTTCCTCTTTCTCTGTTTTCTAAAACAGTGTGTAGACTCGGTGTTATTTCTTCTTTAATGTTTGGTAAAATTCTCCGTGATCATTTGAGACTGGAGGTTTCTTTTTTTAGAAGTTTTTGAATGACCAATAGAATTTACTTAACACCTATAGGTATTAATATATTCAAATGATCTAATTCATATTGGATGAATGGTGATAATTTGTGCTTTTTGAGTGACATTTTAAAATATCAATATATGTGGGTAGAATTGTGTAGGATTTCCTTATATCCTTTTGGTGTCATCAGGGTTTGTAATGATAACTTCTATTTTATTCCTGATATTGTAATTTGTGCCTTCTCTTTTTCTTGTTTCAGTCTTGCTAAAGTTTTGTCAATTTTATTGATCTCTTCAAAGAACTAGCTGTTTTATTGAAATTTCCTATTGTTTATATGTTTTCAGTTTTATTGATTTCTGCTTATTATGCCCTTCCATCTGCTTCAATTTGAATTCATCTTGCTTTTCTTTTCTTTTTTTTTTTAGTTTCCTGAAATGGGAGCTTGGATTGTTAATTTGCAATTATTTCTCTTTTCCATTGTAAGAATTTGGTGCTGTAAGTTTCCCTCTAAGTGCTTTTTTTTAAACAGCATCCTGCAAAATATAATGTTATACTTTAATTTTAATTCAATTTAATGTATTTTTTTATTTCCCTAGAGACTGCCTCTTTCACTCATAGATTATTTTTAAGTGTGTTATTTAGTTTTCAAGTGATTCAGACATGATGTTGGGAAGGATATTCTGACCTGGACAAACTATGATGGACAGTCCTATGAATATCATCACTTAGAGGAAAATTCTAGAAATAACTATGAGATTGGCCTTCATTGCCCTTTAGGAATCAGATATTTCAAATGGAATTTGGTATACCAAGAATTAAGTAGATTTATTGGTATAAGTCTAAGAAAAAATCTTGTAAACAACCAAGTTACATTGGGTAAATGTAGTCAGAAGATACAAACTTCCAGTTATAAAATAAATAAGCCATAGGATGTAATGTACAACATAGTGACTATAGTTAATACTGTAATTTATACCTGAAAGTTGCTAAGAGTAGATCTTAAAAATTCTTATCACAAGGAAAAAAATTTGTAACTATGTGTGAATCTGCAGATCTTGACAGTCTTTCGTATCAGTTTTCCAGTGAAACGACCCAACCAGATCACACTCTGGTGATGCCCAGAAGTGGAAAAGCCCACCTTCACACACTGAACACCCAATCAGCTTTTCAGAGTTTCTAAACGATGAATGGGCAGCCAACAATCACCAAGCATGAGAGGAAATCCTCTAGCATGAAAGGCAGAGATCAAAATAAACAATAAAAAAACTGAAACAGAACTAATAAAAGGAACAGAAAAAAACTTTTTGAAAATTATAGTTGAGAAATGAAATTACATTATATGAGAATAGAAGGCAATAGAATGATTCATAGAGTGAAATCTAGTCTTGAAATTTAAAATATAAAGGAAGAGAAATAAAAAATATTTTGAAAGAGAAGTTGAAAGATAAATTAAAAATAAAAATGATAAAAAAAAGCTGGGCAACAAGAAATAACAGATCTGAGTTTTTAAACAAACTTTATATAACTATTTCACTTTTCATACTATATAAGTGGTTTTTAAAAGTTAGAAATAAAAGAATTAGGCTAGAAATTGGAGGTTAACTCAACCAAATACGTAACTTCTTAAGAAACGTGACTCCTTTCTGAAGTAAAAAAGGTATGTAGCAGTCAGGAGGCAGCTAATTAAGGGCTATAACCTTGACCTGCCTGTAGAGATAAAATTTTCTCTAGACTGTCCTGGTGGGACTTGAAACTTTTATTTGCGGTAATATCCTATCAGAAACCAAAGATATAGCAGCAAACATCAGGGCAGGAAATATTCAGGAATATTCTGAGTTGTGATTATAAAGTGCCAATAAAATATAAGAGGACCGGCACAAACGGGCTAAGTGACCACAATTACAGAAGGTTTTCGACATCCAGGATTAGCAATTATACATGGTCTCAAAATTATCAGCGGGTGCATTTTGATAGCAGGAGGATATTTCATAACGTGGGGGAAAGTTGATTAAAGATGTCCCATATATGTAGCAAAATTCAAGCAGCTGTTTTGGTTAGTCATGAGACAAGATGCAATGGAGCGCAGCTTAAGAAATGAACCCCGATTAGAGATGGTTATTGCCAAAGCAACCAACAACAAAGCCTTACGGAACAGCCTTAGCTGATATGTGAACTACATACATGTTTGTCTAATCACTTTCCCTCTAATTATACACTTATTTACTTGATAAATATCTATGAACCTCCAATAGTTGTTAGTGCTAGGTAACAGAGCTGTCAAATAAATGATTAGATACAGTCTTTGTCTTCATGGAATGTATAATCTAATGGAAAATTTGATAAAGGTAACAAGCAATTCCAATAAGGGTCAAGGTCATTGGAAATTGGTAGCAAAGGCGAGAATGACTTAACCCACTCTGACAACTTGGAGAAGATTTGTTTGAGAAAGTGAGATTTGAACTGAGACTTCATGTATAGGTAAGATTTCATTAAGCATGGATGCCAAAGTGTTTTATGCAGAAGGAACAGAATGTGCAAAGGCAGTGGAACAGGATAGAGCATGGCGCCTTCAATGAAGAGAAGCACCATCTATATTGGTTGTGTGTGGTGATAAAGAGGGAAGGGCACATCTGGGCTTTTCAGGGCTAATAGGTATATTGAAGACTAGGGGCTTTCTCCCAAAGGGAAAAAGAAGATAGTGAAGTATTTGAAGCAGAATCGGATTAGTTTTGAATTTTTGAAATATTTCTCTGACTTCTTTGTGATGATCAGATTGAAGGAGAGGAAAGTAGATTCAAGAAAATCCTTTGGGAACTTTGGCTGTTGGCTAATTTTTTATTGAATTTTCTCTTCCTTATATTTGGTGCTTTATTTTCCTCAATAGGAAATTAGGAATAGGGAACAGGAAATTTCCTTATAGGTTCTTAAGGTTTAAATGGTTGTTTCATAAGTGGTCAAGAAACCCAAATCACTGAAATCTGAAAGCATACTTGGTAACCAACAAGTAATAGGTTAGAGTCTGTGTTTGTCTGGCGAGGAGAGATCAGGAAGGACAAGAGACATGGAAGCTGGGTTTCCTCCAGTGTGGTCTCTGTCATTCTTGCTTTGTGTCTCCCGCCAACGGGATCTCTTGTGTGAGGCACCTGGGCTTGTCAGGGAAGCCTCTCAGCTGTGAGATTGGTGTAAAGCACTCAGTTATCACAGAGTAGAATGATTTCCTTCATGAACTCTCAACCTACCTCTCGTGTAATTTTATTATTTTAAGCTTAAAAAAGAATATGTGAGCTGGGGTCAAAAGGTCTGTGTTTTGATAAGAAAATGGATTTGGAAAGTTAAGGGCATGCCCTCATTTTCCCTGATATAAACCTTTGCCTAACTTTTAAGTGTAACATCAATCAAATGAGTTGGGGGAGTAATAAAGTTTCAAGTAAGATCTGAAATTCCTCTATCAGAAAATTCTATTTTTTTAAACTTTTGTTTGAGCTTGAGTGTCTTACAATATATCAAAAGAGGCTTATACAGTTGTATAAGCAAAAAAAAAAAATCTCAATCTGCAGTCCATTGATTCTACGGCATGACTGACTGTTCAATCACTGTTCATTCATTCATTTACACAAGTAGTTACGGAACAGCACTGTTGTAGGCACTGAGACCCTTGCTGTCAACTGGTTTTCATTCAGACTGAGAGATATAAATTGGCAATGATAACATAAATAGGCCATTACAAATAGTGGGTAAATATTGTTCATAAGCTAAAGGAGCACAAATACAGGCATTTACTCTGTCTTGAAAGTTGTTTTAGAGAAGTGCAGAGAGTGACCGAGGGAAGTTTTCCTCTGCATGCAGACAACTCTAGTAGGCACAAAAGTGGAGAAAAGTGCTCCAAAGCAGAAGGAAGAGTACAGGCATGCCCCAAGGACAGACAAAGCATGGCTCAATGGGGGATGATGGAAAAATCCAGAAATATACTTAAGTCTTCAGACCCATCTGGACCCAGGGACTTAAAAAATTAACCAGGACTCAGTTTTATCTGCTTTCTTCAGTGGTAGCCTCACTTTGCTGAGCTCCAACAACACGTTGCTTACATCATTCTCACAGTCATCAATTCAGCAGAAAGAACTTAATTCTTTCTCAGTGGCTTCAATATAAGTCCCTGAAGAGAAATTCCTTGGCTCTATTTGACCTAATTTAAGTCATGCAGATACCCCTAATTCAACCTCCATGCCAAATTAAGGGGATGTAAGCATCCACTGCAGAGAAATAACCTACCCATTTATAAAATGAACATGAGAAAAATAGGCAGAAAGGTGATAGGAAGTTAAAGTTCTAGGAAACAAACAGAAGAGTATATTCAAGAGAGAGGAAGTAATCAGTTGTGGCTAATGATGGAACTAAGTCAACTGAGAAACGAATGTACAATATTCACTTGATTTAACAACAAAATGATGTTTTATGACCTTGGCAAGGAAGATCCAATGTAGTGGGTAGGAAGACAGAATGGAGTGCCACAAATGAAAAATTAGTACAGTGGGGGAGACTGGGAGTGTAGACAACTCTTGACAATGGGGAAGACTGAGCACCAGGATGGTAGTTAAGTTCACGATTGCAGCTGCATATCCTGAGAGCAAGTAAACTTGAATATTGATGGCATTAAAGGAAATGGCACTGGACTTCAGCCACCACCTTCTGTCCCTCCTGTCATTGCCTCTGCATTCTTGCAATGCAGGCCTGGTGTCTTATTTTGAGGCAGAGAACACTAACATTCACCATTCCTGACAATAACAAAGAAAGAAGATGAAGTCAAGACCAAAACAGTGACCACATTAATGAACCAGAGGGGAAGAGGAATGTGAGACAATTTAAGATTATGAAAGAATGAGAATAAATGACAAAGTAATGACTTACAAAGTTTTTTAATGAAGCATATCTATTTCTAATTTGATAATCATTCATCATTAAATTTTTATAAATTGTTTCTGGGTCTCCTCTGTATCTAAAGTCCTTGTGTGTGTAAGTATGGTATAGTAGTTAATTAAATGGGTTTTGGGATTATAGGGATTAAACACTGGCCCTAATACTTCCTACTTGTAGTTCCTGGAAATTTTATAAAAGTTCTCTATACCTTAGTTTTCTTAGTGGTAAAAGGTAGCTAATAATCACAATAGCCACCATATACACATGCTCTGAAGATTACATTACATAGTGTGAGGAAAGCACATATCACCATGCCAATCACATACGAAGGATCAATGTTTACTACTACTGATGTCATTATTTTTTCAAACAATTTAACCTCTCTCTACTGTATATTAACTAACTAGTACACTTAACATTTTAGAAATGGTAAGTGTTATTCAACAAAAAATAATAATGGGCTAGGTTAAAAAAAAGTGAATTTTTTTCTCAATTTGTGGCATGTAAATTAAACTTTTATACTTGTATGAGTATTTCAATATATTATTTAGGCATTGTTAATTAACAGTAGCAAAATACCAGAGAGAAAAAAGAAAAAAGAGGATGCTCATTTACTTTGTCCAATCAGATAAGATTGTCCGTATTGACTTAAAACTAAATTTCTACAGTTAGTCATAACATTTAATAAAGATGGGCTCAGTTTAAGTGCTTTAACTAAACCTACATCCACGGTGTCTTTGATTCAGGTCCTGGTGACTTCCAGGTTTTCACTGGAAGATGGTCTCACTTTAGTAAATGTCTCTAAATTTTACTTTGGCTCTACAATGGCAGCCAAAATATTTATCAGCACTTTAGTGAAAATAATCAAGTTCTTTTTTCCCCCACTCACACTATAATTTTCTGCTAATCTACGTCAACAAATTATTGATGATACTAAGCTAAATTATGGTTCTGACTACTATTGATGGATTTATAGCATAGTAACATCTTACATGAGAATACCTTCAAAGTGAGTGCTTACAGAAAAATAAAATAGAATAAATAATGCCCTCAATAATTACCTTCAAGAACAACAGTCATTAAAAAAGTCCAATACAAATTCTTTCTCCAGCTTGAGAGTAGAGTTCTGTTTCTCTGGTTAAGCATGAGGTGACAGCTAACTTGCATGGTCTGTCATTCAGGGACCAGGTTGCAAAAAAAGTATTGAATATTTAAAAATGAGGATTATACTTACTGCAGCAAGATACTCTCAGTCAGGTAGTTGAGAACTGAGAAAACGATGGGACACCAGACTTGGGCTTTCCATTTCCTGCTTACCCAGAGCCATAAACTCATCCTGTGGGCAGTGGACAAAAGTAACTGACTTGTCTTACTATGCATGTAAAATTGAATTTATTTAAGGTACATAGACATACCATGCTATTTCATTGTAATAGTTATCAGATTATTTCAGCACAGATCCTTTAACATCATGAACAATCTTTTCACAAACATGTGAGATTTAAACTTAATATCACTAGGAAGTTTTTAATCAATTAAAACAAACAAACAAACAAAAAACCAAATAATTTGACAGAGCTATTGCCCAAATTATGTCAAGAATAGTTCTAACAAAAGATAAATTATGAGGCCGAAATACCCAAACTAGTTATTTGCTGGACTCTCCCAATACAGCTGTGATACACAACAGGAATCTGGAACATCTGCCTCTGTCTGATGTGGGGGGAGAAGAGCAAGGGAAGGGCTGTTCCAAAGCTTTATTACCATATGAGTGCACTCATTAGTGCTACATATGCTGGCATTAAATTATCTTAGCAATTGAAATCCCCTACCAACACCGCTTCAGAAGATATCCTAACAAAAATTTTACATAGTGAACCAGTAAACATTTTTCAGCTAGAAACAATTTTACTTAATCCATATAGAAAAAGCGCAGATGAAATAAATGATGTTTTGGGCTCTATAGATCAAGAATTAAAACTGGAAAACGAATATTTTTTCCTTGCTGAGGAAGGACTTATTAAGTGTTTATATATGGATGAACTTGATTTTGATGTAAATAAAAATGAAGTGTGTACTTGTGGCAAAATAGAGAAATACATTCTCTTTTTTCCTCTCTAGACCTATACTGACTTTTGTTATCTTTATAGGTCTACTATTGGGGTTTTTTTTTGCTATTATTTTAAATACTTAACATACTGTTTTAAAAAAATTGTTTGAAAAAGTGTATAAACTAAGATTAAAAAAAGAGAGAGAGAAGAAAGCAGGGAGGGAGGGAGGGAGGGAGGGAGGGAGAAGAGAAAGATGCAATTAAAGCACACTAGTGAATTCATAAAAGCTGTTAAACTGGTAGAGTATTAAAGTCATATGGTTATATATTTAAAATATGTTTTTATTCCTCAATTATGGTTGACATACAATGTTATATTAGTTTCAAATATACCGCATAGGGATTAGACATTTATATAAGTTACCAAGTGCTCATCCCAATAAATCTAGTACTAATATGACACCATACATAATTATTATAATATTATTGACTGTATTCCCTAGACTGTATTTTACATCCTTGTGACTGTTTTTATAATTGGCAATTTGCACATCTTAATCTCTTCCCCTTTTTCACCTAACCTCCCAAACCCCTTCCCATCTGTATCTATGTGTGTGTTTCTGTTTTGTTCATTTATTTGTTTTTTAGACTCCACATATAGGTGAAATCATATGGTATTTGTCTTTCTCTGTCTGACTTATTTCAATTGGCATAATACCCTCTGTGCTCATCTATGTTGTTACAGATGGCAGATCTCATTCTTTTTAATGGCTGAGCAATATGTACCATCTTTTCTATATTCATTCATCTATCAATGGACACTTAGGTTGCTTCCATTCTTGGCTAAAACCCAGAACAAATTAAGTCTAAAACAATGACAAGCATTTTGTCTTTGTGCATTTAGAAATGTTGAAATTTTCTGAACAGCTTAATTATCTGACAACCTCAGAGTTGAGTTTATTTTACTTTGTGAAATATATGCCTGCCTTACAGTGATATCGGGAGTGTAACCAATCTGTTAGATTATAGAAATCCCCCAATTAAGAATGTTTTTCATAATTTAGGTAAGTTTTAATGGCAAGTACATAGATTACTACATGCATTTCTAATTTTGATGTGAAGGCTGAATTATGATGGATCAGGTTTTAATTGGGCATTTTGTAAATGAAGCACTAAAATCTTTTCACATAAGTAGATGATACAAGAATCCTGCTCCCAAGGCTCCCGAAAGAGTTTTAGAATATGTCCATCACAACACAAAAGAGCTTGCGCTCTGGACCACCCTACCCTCCAAGAGAAAAGAGGGAAGGAAGGAAGGAGAGAAGGAAGGAAGGAAGGAAGGATGGAAGGAAGGAAGGAAGAAAGGAAGGAAGGAAAGGAGAAAGGAAGGAGGGAAGAAGGGAGGGAGGGAGATCTTTAAGAAGGAGTCATCCCTAGAAACTTTATTTAAAGTTCTGAAAAACTGAATTAAGTGCATTCCGTAGACTGTCAATGGCAGTTATACCTCATACCTAGCTTCAAATGAAGCTGTAATCAATGAAAAATAACTGAGTATTTGTTAGAATAGTGATATATTTGAATACTGCTTGTACATGTATTCTCACATTTGATTTTTTAAAAATTGAGCTAATATTAACTACCTCCACACCAACTATGTAGATGAAACTGTTTCAGAAAGTTAAGTAATGCACCAAAGTTTATACAAGTTTGAGGGATGTGTTTGGGCAGGCTCAGGTCTCTGATTACAAAGCTCTTAACTCTGTGTCACATTGAGATCTTGTTATTTTTAAAAGTAAATCATCTCTAGGATTGATTTCAGAGAAGTCTCTGGAAGTCTAGATTTTATATTAATTTGTCAGTTTTCTTGAAACCAGAGTTCATGAGTTGGTTGGAGGTGGGGAGGACAGGCGAGAAGATGAGGCTTTTGGAGAGGTTGCTTTGTATTCCACTCCATCTACAACAGAAGGAAACAACGAAGGTAACAAAGAAGAGAAACTATTCATTACTGGACCCTGATTTTAATTCCCATATTATTCGGAGGGAGAAAATGTTTTCCCCCTTTTCCTAAGTTCTTACCTTAGTTCTTTCTCTCTTTTTCCACTAATGTCTTCCCATAGGAGGAGGAGTGAAGGGAAGAGGAGAGGGAGGAGGAGGGAAAGGAGCATGAGGAGGGAGATTAGAGAAGCTACCCATTGGTGAGAATAGAAAAAAAGGTCAAGGGCTCATTTGGCCAGATTCCACTTGGCTTTTAGGGATCTGCCTATCCTCAGGCCTTCTTCCTTCTGTCTGTTTCTGGTTATCAGGTCAGAGCTTTTGGACCTACAAAAGCAGGCTGGGATCTGATGGTCAGTTGCAGGGGTGTCCAACCTGTGGTCTGCAGGCTGCATGTGGCTCAGGATGGCTATGCGCGCATCCCCACACAAAACTGTAAATTTACTTAAAACATTATGAGATTTTTTTGTGTGTGATTATGCATTGCAATGTATTTAAGGTGTGGCTCAAGACAGCTCTTCTTCTTCCAGTGTGGCCCAGAGACACCAAAAAGTTGGACGCTCCTGGTAGTGTTGTTCTTGAAAGTCTGTTGGGGGCTTCTAGGTTTAGATTTGAGACAAGTTGTAGCAGAGACTCATTTTCACCCATCAATTTGCCTTGTGCATGCCAGTCTAACATTTGAGGGCTGCCCGTTTATCTTGGCTTCTGGCTCAGAATTCAGAATGAGGTTGACTACACATTTTCAGAATCCCATAATACTCATTTTATTTTTATTATTGTTAACAAGAAAGCAGAATATTTGGTGCCCCCAAAAGAATGTATTAATCAAGTTTGGTCCCCATGAAAGACTAATAATTTTAAGAATGTAACAATACGTTCTCAATTTTTCCCAGTGACTGGGATAATTAAAATGGGAAGTTTCCAAACCCTGCTTTTGAAAACATGTAAATCAAAGGACATATTACAAAAAATTAGATGATTTTGTAAGCTCTGCAGCCTGACAGTGTTGCTTAAAACCTGCAAATCTTTGACATGTTATGGTTCAAGAATGTGTTTTCACATGTCTAATGGCTAACTGATATAAAGACATGAATCTGCTCTGAACCCGTTTCCATCTGTCTAGCTGATTGCTTCAATGTGTGTTTGCTAATAGTAAATTTTATTTTTTAAAATAATGAACACTTAAAATTAAGATATGAAAATGTGCTTTTCCTTTTCTGTGAAGGTTGTAGTGTAGTAATATTTTCAAATCACCTAATTCCAGATTCCTCAGCCTAGATCATTTCCCCTGGTCTGGCATTCTCACAACATCCTCTGTTTTTCCTTTAGAGCTGGTGTTGCAGTAGAAATTAGGACATTATTGATGTAATTATGGTTGATGGACTGTATCCCTCAGTAGTCTCTAAGTTCCATAGATGGAAATATTACATTTGTTGTATTCACATTTGTAACACAGATGCAGATATTAGAATCAGCTATATTTAGACCAAATATTTAAAGGGATTTGCGCCCTGTCTGGTGTAGCTCAGTGGATTGAGCGCAGGACACGGACCAAAGGGTCGCATTCGATTCCCAGTCAGGGCACATGCCTGGGTTGCAGGCCAGGTCCCCAGGGGGCCACGTGATATGCAACCACACATTGATGTTTCTTCCCATCTCTTTCTCCCTCCACTCCCTTCTGTCTAAAAATAAATAAATAAAATCTTTTAAAAAAATAAAGGGATTTGCAAGACTGAAGAATTTAATCCATTTACTTTTAAAGTAATTATTGATCATTAAGGACTTACTGTTGCCATTTTGTGATTGTTTACTGACTGTTGTAGAACCTTTGTTCTTTGCTTCCTCTCTTGCTGTCTTCCCTTGTAATTCAGTGACTTCCTATGAAGATATGTTTTGACTTCTTTATTATAACTTTTTGTGTTTTTAACTACAGGTTTTCTTTTGTGATTTCCATGACACTTACATGGTAAGTTTAGCATATGACCTGTTTGGGATCCTTTGAGCATCGTGAATCTGGGTATCAATTTCTCTCCACAAATTTGGGAAGTTTTCATCCATTATCTCTTAAATAGTTTTTCTTTTCCTTTCCTTTTCTCTTCTCCTGACAGAATCCCCATAATGCATACATTGTTTCTTTTACTATCCTTTTTTTTTCTTTTTTGCTCCTCTGACTGGGTAATTTCAAATGATCTGTCTTTGAATTTACTGATTTTCTTCTGCCTTTGAAGTTCTCTATTGAATTCTTCAGACATTGTATTCTTTGGTTCTAGGATTTCTGCCTGGTTTTAATTTTTTTTTTTTAAAGATTTTATTTATTTATTTTCAGAGAGAGGAGAAGGGAGGGAGAAAGAGCAATGTATGGTTGCCTCTCACATGGCCCTCATTGGGGACCTGGCCGGCAACCAAGGCATGTGCCCCGACTGGGAATCGAACCGGGACCCTCTGGTTCCCAGCCCGCACTCAATCCACTGAGCTACACCAGCCAGGCTTTGGTTTTAATTGGTTTTTATTTTTTTGTTAAACATCATTTTGTTCATGCATTGCTTTCCTAATTTTGTCTAGTCGTCTGTCTGTGTGTTCTTGTAGTTCACTGAATTTCTTTAAAAGGATTATTTGGAAACAGCCTAAGTGCCCATCAGTAGATGAGTGGATAAAAAAGCTGTGATACATTTCCTTAATGGAACACTACAGAGCAATGAAAGAGAAGGAATTCTTAACTTTTGTGACAGTATGGTTGTAACTGGAGAACATTATGCTAAGTGAAATAAGCTAATCAGTGAAAGACAAGTACCATATGATCTCACTTATAACTGTAATCTAAGGAACAAAATTAACTAATGAGCAAAATAGAATCAGAGGCACAGAAACAAGGAAGAGATTGAGAGATATGAGAGGGGAGGGGGCCGAGGGGGCCTGGTTGAGAGGTGAAGGGATTAGGCAAAGAACATACAGGCATCACCCATAGACGTGAACAACAGTGTGGGGACTGACGGTGGGACAAGGAGGCTGGGGGGAAAGGAGGAAACATTGGGACAACTGTAACAGCGTAAACAATAAAAATTTTTTAAAAGTAGACAGAAAGAAGGACTATTCTGCATTCTTTGACAGATGGTTCATACATCTTTAATTTGTTAAGGTCAGTTGTCAGAGCTTTGTTTCCTTTGGTAGTGTCATGTCCACCCAATCCTTTGTGATCCTTATATCCCTGTATTGGTAACTGTGCATTTGCGTGCAGAGTTTTCTCCCAGACTTTGTAGGGTTGTTTTGGCGGGGAAGGACCTTCACCTGTCAGCGCAGTTTGGAGTACTGAATAAGACAGGGCTTGCTATTTGCGTATTTGTTGGGAGAGGTCACTGTCCGTGCTATGAGGTCAGTGGGGAGGGTGCCACGGCTGAGTTCTGCAGTCAGGAGGGGTGACTGTCTGGACTCCCTGGATGAGTGGGGCTGCAGGCTGTGCTGTCCAACTGAATGGAGTCACTGGCAGGGCCCTCTGCCTGGGTGAATCTGCAGACTATATGCAGCAATTGAGCAGAACTCTGTGCCAGCCTCTGCTGGGAGCAGGGTGGTAGACTGGGTGCTGTGGCTGGGTGGTATTGTAGGCTAGGCTCTAAGGCTGCTCAGGATCCTTGTTTAGACTTTATGGTTATCTGGGGTCAGATGTTAAGCTCAAGATTTGGGCATGGTTGCTGGCTTTGCTCCTTGCCCAGGTGGGCCATAGGATGTGCTCCACGGCTACCGTGCATCTTCAGCCACACTTCCTGGAGGGGCAGAACTGAAGGCTATCCAGCATTTGGATGGGAATGCAAATTTGCTCTCCCACTGTGGATAGGAATATAAATTGGTACAACTGCTATAGGAAACAGAATGGAGGTTTCTCAAAAAATTAAAAATAGTACAGTCATATGAACCAGCAATTCTACTTCTGGGTATATATCCAAAGAAAATAAAATCACTGTCTTGAAGAGATATACAACGTATCTGCGACCCCCATGTTCATTGCAGCATTAAATGTCTTTGCGTGGATAAATGAGTGAAACAATTTGACACACACACACACACACACACACACACACACACAATGGAATATTATTTAGTCATGAGAAAGAAGAAAATCTTGCCATTTGTGATGTCATGGATGAACCATGAAGGCATATGCTAAGTGAAATAAAACAGAGAGAGACAAATATCACATGATTTCACTTATATGTGGGATCTAAAATGAAATCGAACAGAAAATAGATTGGTGGGTGCCACGGGCATGAAGGAGGGGGAGAAACAGGGAGGTGATGGACAAAGGGTGTCAACATCTGATTATTAGATGAGCAAGTTCCGGGGGTCTGATGCCCGGCACGGTGACCATAGTTAACAGTGCTGTGCTGTGTGCTTGGAAGTGCTCACCACAAAAAAATAAAATAAAAAATAAAAAGGTGACCATGTGAGGTCATTAACATGTTAACTGATCTTACTATGGTAATAGGTATAATCACATTGTATATATCTGAACTTATACAATGTTATATGCCAATTATATCTTATAAAGTAAGGAAAAGTTTTAAAAATGATGTAAAACATTTCTACTCTTCTCATTACTTTTTATTTTTGTTTTGGGAAATGTATTTATTTTTTGTAGTAGTAGATTAATTATGCTAACAAGAAAAAAACTGGTTTATAGCACAGTGCCTGCAACATAGTAAGTGCTTAACAAATTAATTATTAGGATTATTATTTTTAATATATTTTATTGATTATACTATTATAGTTGTTCCATTTTATTTCTCCCCTTTATTCCCTTCTGCCCTGCACCCTCCACCCTACCAGCATTCCCCACCTTAGTTCATGTCCATGGGTCATATATACAAGTTCTTTGGCTTCTCCATTTCCCACACTATTCTTAACCTGCCCCTGTCTATTTTGTACCTACCATTTATGCTACTTATTTATTCCCTGTACCTTTTACCCCATTCTCCCCCATCCCCCTCCCTGCTGATAACCTTCCATGTGCTCTCCATTTCTGTGATTCTGTTCCTGTTCTAGTTGTTTACTTAGTTTGTTTTTGTTTTTGTTGTAGCTTCAGTTGTTGATAGTTGTGAGTTTGTGTCATTTTACTGTTCATATTTTTTATCTTCTTTTTCTTAGATAAGTCCCTTTAACATTTCATATAATAAGTGCTTGGTGATGATGAGCTCCTTGAACTTTACCTTATCTGGGATGCACTTTATCTATCCTCACATTCTAAATGATAGATTTGCTGGATAGAAGATGTAGGTCCTTGCCTTTCATGACTTGGAATACTTTTTTCCAGGCCCTTCTTGCCTGCAAGGTTTCTTTTGAGAAATCAGCTGATAGTCTTATGGGAATTCCCTTGTAGGTAACTGTCTCCTTTCCTCTTGCTGCTTTTAAGATTCTCTCCATATGTTTAATCTTGGGTGATGTGAATATGATGTGCCTTGATGTGTGCTTTCTTGGGTCCAACTTCTTTGGGACTCTCTGAGCTCTCTGGACTTCCTGGAAATCTATTTCCTTTGCCAGATTGGGGAAGTTTTCCTTCATTATTTTTTCAAATAAGCTTTCAATTTATTGCTTTTCCTCTTCTCCTTCTGGCACCCCTATGATTTGGATGTTGGAACATCTAAAGTTGTTCCAGAGGTTCCTGAGCCTCTCATTCTTTCAAATTCTTGTTTCGTCATTCTGTTCCATTGAATGTTTATTTCTTCCTTCTGCTCCAAATCATTGATTTGAGTCCGTTTCCTTCTCTTAACTGTTAGTTCCCTGTATATTTTTCTCTATTTCACTTTGCATAGCCTCCATTTTTTCCCATTTTTTTGACCATACTCAACCATTTCTGTGAGCATCCTGATTTCCAGTGTTTTGAACTCTGCATCTGGTAGGTTGGTTATCTCTTTATCACTTAATTCTATTTTTGGAGCTTTGATCTGTTCTTTCATTTGGGCCATATTTCTTTGTCTTGGGGCATATGTTACATAGTAGGGGGTGGAGCCTTAGGTATTCACCAGGGCAGGGCAACCCATAGTGCTACCTTGTGGCATTGTATGTCGGGGATGGGTCCAAAAAGAAACAACACTGCTTGCTCGGCTCTTGGAACAGCTACCATATGTCTATTATATTCTTAACACAAATGTAAAAAACTACTATTCAACATAATTTCAAAAGCTCTGTGTTTTTCTGGTCTTACCCATAGCTTCCCTATCCTATGCTATGTCACTTCCACAGAAAATTATTTGAGACTTCTCTAGAACATCAACCCATTTGACCTTACCATTGTATGTGACATTTGTTCTTCCTGGAAGGCTCTTTTCTCCCTAGTTTTCTTAACACATTCGGTTCCTACTTTGAGGCTTCTATGTCAGCGTTCATCTCTGCCTCATAACACCTTGAACATAATACTTTTAGCATATTCATATACTCTCTTATTGATTCTAACTCCTTCCAAGCCTTTAGAGCAGTACCTGGCATTTAATAGGCACAAAAGAAATATTATTGTGAAAATATGTGAATGCAACTGAGTGGTTGTTTGCTTTTAACATAATATGGATTTTTCATGCAGCGCTTTAAAGCTGTTTTTGCACACTCTCCCTCTTGGGAGCACACCCACATCTTTCTTCCCTCTTAGGTGTACATCTCCTAAATTATAAGGGTACCCACAAGACTTTAACCAGGGGAGCAATGGGCAGTGGTAACTCGCCCCAAGGTAACCCCCCTGAACATGTCATCAAGACCTTCTCTTCTCTGACTTTCCAGTGACCCAAAGCAGCCTCGCCCAGGCTCTCTCTTGTTACTTCTATCCTAAGCCCTTCCTTGTTTCACTGTCTCCAGCTGTAATAAATGTAACTCTCAAAAAAAATGAGGTAGTTCCAATTTTTTTTCATGATGGTAGGTCTTTGTTTACTATACTGATTACTGACATTGTTAAATATACCTGCCCATTTACCAGGTGGAGATGAGTCAGTGTCTTCGTGTTTTCCAAGATTTGCTGCTAGGACTGATGTTCTCAAACATAGAAAATTTACTTGGAGATGCTTTTCTCATAGACTATCCAGGAACAAGAGGCCACTGTATGGGTACTTTGGCAGAGGGTTCTTATTGGCCCAAGCCCAAGCTCTTAATAAAGGTCTTAGCCTGTAGGACCTAGCCTGTCTTCCCAGAAAACTGGAACTGGCTTTTCCTGTAGCATTGTAGAGAGAGAAAAAATAAGAGAGGATTGAATCATATATATAGTATATATCTTTCTCAGCAGCTATGAATTCCTTCCCCTCGATCCAGTTTTACGAAGTTATTCTTCATTTGGGGTACTGAAAGTCACAAAGATGCTAAGTGTTAAAACAAGAACCTTAGGAAAGGGTATTATTGCTAGGCTTCCTATAATGGATATTCCAATTCTCTGCTTGGTAACATCCAGTCAAAATTTATATGGTAAAGGGCCAGTGGTACCAGTTAAGCAAACTTCATGGTCCACACTACCATTACCAACTGTCCCAGTTTATGTAGAACTGAAGGGTTTCCTGGGAAGTTGGACTGTCAATGCTAAAACCAGGAAAGTACTGGGCAAATTGGGAAGATCTAGTCTCTCTAGATTATTTGTTTATGTCATGTTTATGAAATTTCAGCAAGCATGAAAATACTATTTTTTTAATTTTTAAAAATTTTTTTTTATTGTTCAAGTACAGTTGTCTCCATTTCCCCACAACCACTGCCCCAACCCCAGCCATCCCCACCTCCCACCCTTGATCCTACCCCTTTGGTTTTGTCCATGTGTCCTTTATACATGTCCCTGAAAACCCTTCCCCACTTTTCCTCCCATTGTCCCTCCCACCTTCCCTCTGGTTACTGTCAGTTTATTCATAATAACACTATTTTATTCCTCCTAATGCCTCCTGAGTTTTATCATTAAAATAGAGTGGGTGAGGTGTTGTTATGAGTTAGGTTTTTTCTTTTTTAAAATTTTTTATTGTATTTTTCCATTACCACTTAGTCTGCTTATAACTCTCCCTACCACAATCACTACACTGTTGTCCATGTCCATGAGTCCCTCTTTTTCGCTCAAACCCTCAACCTCCTAACCTCCCCCACCCCACCCCTTAGCTGTCATCCTGTTCTCTATCTATTAGTCTGTCTCTATTTTCCTTCTTTAGAAGATCATTAGATTCCACATGCGAATGAAATCATATGGTACTTGTCTTTCTCTGACTGGCTTATTTTGCTTAGCATACTGTTCTCCAGGTCCATCCATACTGTTGCAAAGGATCAAATTTTCTTCCTTTTTTTTTCAGCCGAGTAGTATTCCATTGTGTAAATGTTCCATAGCTGTTTTACCCACTCATCTACTGATAGACACAGGCTGCTTCCTTATCTTAGTGATAATAAATAATGCTGCAGTGAACATAGGGGTGCTTATGTTATTTAGAATAAGTGTTTTGGGTTTCTTCGGATATATTCCCAGAAGTGGGATCACTGGGTCAAGAGGCATATACATTTTTCATTTTTTGAGGTATCTCTATACTGCTTTCCGCAGTGGCTGCACCATTCTGCATTCCCACCAACAGTGCAAAAAGGTTCCGCTTTCTCCACATCCTCACCAGCACTTGCTGTTTGTTGAATTATTGATGATAGCCACTCTGACAGGTATGAGACAGTATCTCATTGCGGTTTTAATTTGCATTTCTCTGATGATTAATGACATTGAGCATCTTTTCATATGTCTATTGGCCATCTGTACATCCTCCCTAGAGAATTGTCTATTCAGGTTCTTTGCCCATTTTTTAATTGGGTTGTTTTTTTGATGTTGAGTTTTGTATGTACTTCATAAATTTTGGATATTAACCCCTGATCAGATGTATCAGTGAATATGTTCTCCCATTCTGTGGGTTGTCTTTTTATTTTGTTACTGGTCTCCTTTGCTGTGCAAAAACTTTTTAGTTTGATGTGCCATTGTTTATTTTTCTTTTGTTTTCCTTGCCTGGGAAGATACATCTGATAAAATACTGCTACATGCAATGTCCAAGAATTTGATGCTAGTGTTTTCTTCTAGGATTATTATGATTTGGATCTAACATTTAAGTCTTTGATCCATTTTTAATTTATTCTTGTATGTAGTGTAATAAGGTGGTCTAGTTTCATTTTTCTGCATGTATCTGTCCAATTTTCCCAACATCATTTATTGAATAAACTATCTTTAATTTAAGATATGTGCTTGCTTCCTCTGTCCAATATTAATTGACTATAAAGGGTAGGTTTATTTCTGGGCTATCTATTCTGTTCCGTTGATCTCTGTGTCTGTTTTTATGGCAGTGTCATGCTGTTTGGATTACTATGATCTTATAGTATAGTTTGATATTAGGTGATGTGATTCCTCCAACTTTGTTCTTCTTTCCAAGGATTGCTGTTGCTTTGTGGGGCCTTTTGTGGTTCCATATAAATTTTTGAAATATTTGTCCTAGTTTTGTGAAATATTTCATTGGAATCTTGATAGGAATTGTGTTGAATCTATAGATTGCTTTGGGTATGATAAACATTTTCATGATATTAATTCTTCCTGTCCTTGAACACAGTATGTGTTTCCACTTATTTGTATCATCTTAACTTTCTTTCTACAGTGTCTTATAATTTTCTGAGTACAGGTCTTTTATATCCTTTGTTAGATTTATTTCTAGGTATTTTATTCTTTTTGTAACAATTGTGAACTGAATTGTTTTCTAAATTTGCCTTTCTGTTAGTTTGTTATTGGCATGTAAAAATGCAACTGATTTCTGGATATTAACTTTATATCCTGCTACTTTGCTGAATTAATCTATCAGTTCTATAATTTCTTGGTAGAATCTTTGGGTTCTCTATGTACAGTTTCTATCATGTCATCTGAACTTAAAGACAGTTTTACTTCTTCCTTTCCAATTTGGGTGCCTTTTATTTTTTCTTCTTGTCTGATTGCTGTGGTTAGGACTTCCAGTACTATGTCGAATGAGGGAAGTAAAAGCAGATATCCCTGACTTGTTCCTTTCTTGAGGGGAATGCTTATAGTTTTTGCCCATTGAGTATCATGATGCTGGCGGTGGGTTTGTCATATATGGCCTTTATTACCTTGAAGTATTTTCCCTCTTGTCCCACTTTTTGAGAGATTTTATCATAAATGGATGCTGGATTTTATCAAGGGCTTTTTTTTTTTTGCATCTATTGATATGAGCATGTCATTTTATCCTTCATTTTGTTTATGTAGTATATCACATTAACTGATTTTCAAATGTTGTACCAACTTTGGATTCCCAGAATAAATTCCACTTGATAATGGTGTATGATCTTTTTGATGTGCTGCTGCATTTGCTTTGCTAATATTTTGTTGAGGATTTTAGCATGTATGTTCATCAGGAATATTGGACTTTTTTTTTTTCCTTTAGTGCCTTTATCTGGTTTTTGATTTAGGATAAAACTGGTCTCAAAAAATGAGTTTGGGAGCCTTCCCTCCTCTTGAATTTTATGAAACAGTTTGAGAAGGAGAGGTATTAGTTCTTCTTGGAAAATTCACCTGTGAAGCCATCTGGTCCAGGGATTTTGTTTTTGGGTGTTTTATGATTACTGCTTTAATTTTACTAGGCATAATTTGGATGTTCAGATTCTCTGATTCTTCCTGATTTAGTTTGGAAAGACTGTATGTTTCTAGGAATGTATTCATTTCATCCTTGTTGTCTAGTTTGTTTGCATATAGTTGTTCATAATATTTTCTTTTTCTTTTTTTTAAGTTTTATTTATTTATTTTTAGACAGAGGGGAAGGGAGGGAGAAAGAAAGGGAGAAAAACTTCAATGTGTGGTTGCTTCTTGCACACTCCCTACTGGGGACCTGGCCTGCAACCCAGGCATATACCCTGACTGGGAATCGAACTAGTGACCCTTTGGTTCGCAGGCTGGTGCTCAATCCACTGAGCCACACCAGCCAGGGCTGTTCATCATTATTTTCTTACAATCCTTTTTATTTTTTCGGTGGCAGTTGTTATTTTTCTTCTTTCATCTCTGATTTTATTTTTTTGGGTGTCCTCTTTTTTTTCTTCATGAGTCTGTTTAAAGGTTTGGCAATCTTATTTATCTTTTCAAAGAACCAGCTCTTGGATTCACTGATTTTTTTTTTAATTTTTATTCTATTAATTTATTTCTGCCCTGATCTTTAGTAAATTCCTTCCCTCTACTCACTTCGGACTTCATTTATTTTTCTTTTTCAAGTCCCTTAAGTGTAAAGTTAGATTGTTTATTTGAGCTTTTCCTTGTTTTATTGAAACAGGCCTGTAACACTATGAATTTCCCTCTTATAATTGCTTTCCCAGTGTCACGAAGATTTTGGATTGTCGTGTCCTCATTTTTATTTATTTCAAGTTATCTTTTGATTTCTTCCTTGATCTCGCCGCTGATCCGTTCATTGCTTAATAACATGTTGTTTAGTTTCCATGTCTTTGCATGCATTTCAGTGTTTTTGTTATTGATTTCTTGTTTCATAACATTGTGGTCAGAGAAGATGTTTGGTATGATTTCAATCTTCCTAAATTTATTGAGACTTGTTTTGTGTCCTAACATGTGGTCTATCCTAGATGATGTGCCACATACACTTGAAAAATATGTATGTTCTGCTGCTTTGGGGTGAAATACTCTGAAGATAAGTAATTAAATTCATTAGATCTATCTGTCTCCTTGTTGATTTTCTGTCTAGAGATCTACTCATTGAAGTCAATGGAGTGTTACAATCCCTGACTATGACTGCATTTTTGTCAGTCTCTCCTTTTATGTCCATCAAGATTTTCTTTACATATTTGGGTGCTCCTATGTTAGGTGTGTAACTATTTACTAGAGTTATATCTTCTTGTTGGATTGTTCCCTTTATCATTATGTAGTGTCATAGGTGTTAAGGTCTATTTTGTCTGATGTAAGTACTGCTACCCCAGATTTTTCCCCCTTTCTGTTTGTGTCAAATATCTTTTT
Source organism: Micronycteris hirsuta (assembly GCA_004026765.1). Lineage (NCBI taxonomy): Eukaryota > Metazoa > Chordata > Mammalia > Chiroptera > Phyllostomidae > Micronycteris > Micronycteris hirsuta. Next base: position 31,141 of record PVJI01011780.1, read on the forward strand.
CCATCCCTTTACTTTAGTCCGTGTGTATCTTTCAATTTGAGGTGGGTCTCTGGGAGACAGCATATATATGGATGTTGTTTTCTTATCCATTCAGCTACCCTATGTCTTTTGTTTGTAGCATTTAGGCCATTTATATTTAAGGTGATTATTAATAGATACGTATAGAATGTCATTTTACTGTTACACTATTTTCTGGTTTTTGTTTTTTTTTTCTTTTCATTCTCTTCTTCTTCTTCTTAAAGCAAGCCCTTTAACATTTGTTGCAGTACTGGTTTGGTGTTTGCAAACTTCTTTAGCTTTTTGTTTCCTTGGAAGCTCCTTTTTCTTCCTCCATTTTAAATGATAGTCTTGCTGGGTAAAGTAGCCTTGGTTGTAGGTCCTGCCTTTTCATCACCTTGGATATATCACAGCACTCATCTCTGGCCTGAAATATTTCTGTTGAGTGATCAGATGACAGTCTAATTGGTGCTCCCCCATATGTAACTTCCTGGTTTTCTCTTATGGCTTTCAGGATTCTCTCCTTGTCTTTAAGTCTTAACATTTTAATTATTATTTGTCTGGGTGTAGAACTATTTGGTTTAACTTGTTTAGGATTCTCTGAGCCTCTTTTTCCTTCACCAAATTAGGGAAGTTTTGGTTATTATTTCTTCAGATAGGTTCTTGATACCTTACTCACTCTCTTCTCCTTCTTGTATTCCCATCATGTGGATGTTGTTATACTTCAAGTTGTCGAAAATGTTTCTTAATATTTTTAAAATTATTTTTTCTGTTTGCTCTTCTGCCTTGGTGTTTTTTCCTACTTTGTCTTCCAAATTACTGATTTGATCTTCTGGTTCATCTAACATACTGTTTATTCCTTCCAGAGTATTATTTAATTCAGATATTACCTTCTTTATTTCTAACTGGTCCTTTTTTTTATGGTTTCTATGTCTTTTCTCATGCTGTTGAGTATCCTTATAATCATCACCTTAAACTCTCTATCTCATAAATTGCTTGCCTCCATTTCATCTAGTTCTTCTTTTGGAACCTTCTCTTGTTCTTTCATTTGGGGTCTGTTTATTTGTCTTCCCATTTTTGATGCTTCTTTGTATTTGTTTCTATGTATTAGGTAGATCTGCAAAGACTCTGGTGTAGGCCTTTGTCATACACTGCTTGTGACTTGTCCTGGGCAACCTGTTTGGTGCTATCAGTCATCCACAGTATATGGCTCCCTCTGCTAGGTCTGAGTGTGTGCAGAAAGAATCAGGTCATGTGTGTGCCAAGACTGGCTTTATCAGCACCAGGCCTGGGGGAGGGTCAGTTAAATTTTCAGAGCTTAAACTAATCACTGATATAGCCTCAAGCTGTACTCAGCAGCTCAGCTTAAGTTCCACAGGGTGGGGCAGAACAATTTCTGCAGGCAGGGCTATTGCTTCCCCTTATGCTGATGCCACTTGGAGAGGAGTGCTTTGTCTGAGAAAGATGGCTCTTCCAGTATGGGGAATGACTCAGCACAGGGATCCTAGCATCTGTTCCTTCAGTTCTCTCCCCAGGGACACCTACCTCAGACTCTCCTCAAGTGTCTCTAGTTCACTTTGCCCTCCCACTGCTGGAGCCCAACGTAAGTGTTTATAAATAAAATTTTGTATATTGGTCCTTTAAGAGGCTGCCTGCATCTCTGGCTGTCTTTCCCTGGCAAACAGAAACTCTGCTATTTTTCAAAGCGGGATGTTATCTGGGTTCCTTTCTAGCTCTGGTGCTGTCAAGTAAAGAGCCCAGCTTGGGGTTTAGACCCCACACTTCTCAGGGGGATGCCCCTCACTGCTAAAATATCTCTTCAGCACTTCAGCCGCCACCTGTGGGAGCCTAGCCAACCATCTTGCATCTCTAAACTCCTTACCAGTCTCATTGTGGTGATGTGGCTTCTTCTGTCTGTATGTTGTTATAAGGCTTTTCTCCAGCTAGTTCCATTGGTAATTCTGGATGATTTATCTACAATTTAATTGTAATTCTAGATTGGTCCTGGGAGGAGGTTAGTGTAGTTTCCATTTACTCCTCTACCATCTTATGTGTCCATGATTTAGGTTTTGGGGAACAATATCCACATTTATTTATACTTTGCTTCTGGGGAGGTTATGAAGCCAAGTGTGTGGGTCTAAATCCCAGATCTACCATTTATTTGCTGAGTATCCTTTAGAAATGTATTTAAACTTTCTTTGCCTTAGTTTCTTCATAAAGTTTCTAATCGTAGAACATATTTTATTCTCTTGTTATTAAAGATTAAATTGGGTAATCTTTTTAAGCTCCTTAAAATAATTATTATTATTGCTATTTCTGTTGTTATAACTACTTGGTAATACTTTAACCAGCTGTTAATTAGATGTTCAATTCTTCAGTTTTCTTATCTGTAAAATGGAGATAATATCTCATATGGTTGGCCTGAGGACATATTATCTATCCCTTGTAAAAGGGGATAGATAATGTGTGGAAAGCACTTAGCATGGTGACTGACAAAAAGTAAGCTTTCAAGATTTTACTCAATGTCATTATTATAATTATTTTTAAAAGTACCATTATTTTTATTATTATTAATGTGTTTTATTCTAGTTCCAAAGGTAAAAAAATAGGACTCATTGTTACAAGCAAATGCTTTGGATTCTTGTAAAGTTTTCAATTTCCTAATTTAATGTTTCCTGTGATTTTTCTTCACGTTATGGTTCCAGCATCCAATATACTATGTCATAAGGCATGTTTCTCAGTTGCCAATCCAATCGGGACCAGTTACTTGGATTTCTCATGGATAACTTGTCATCAAGTCATAGGAAACATTGGCAGTGACAACAAACTGTTGCCTAATTCTAGACTGTGGTTGTCGGAGTACTGGAGAAATTTCAGGCAAGTGACTGTCTAGAGTTGATGACTCTTCTACTTTTGCTATCCTACCCAAAATTCTTAGTCCTTACAATTCAGGGATATATCAGAGCAGAACTGCACATAAAATGTTTATTGGAAGAGGAAATGAAAAACTGCCAAACCTTTTTTTTTAAATCAAACATATCTGACTATTAATCAAGGCAAGTACCATAATTGAGTTGAGGAAGGAAGAAAGGGAGGGAAAAGGAGACAGAAATTGTAAACCAATTGGTAGAGCTAAGCTAAACCTTTGAGGCTCTCAGGAACACATTATTAAGCATACATTCCAAGCCTGTAATGTGACTATAGATTTTTTTAATGTTTTAGTATGGCATAACAGGTCATAGGCTTTGTAGTTCAAGAGGAAAAAAAAAAACACAAAAGATTAGTTTAAGTATTTAAGTTATCATACCAGGGCTTATATAAATACAAATCAATCTTAGAGCAACATTTGATACCATCAGTTCTATGAACAAGGTAAGCATATCCAGCCTTTAAAGTCTCCGAAAGGTGTGGTATTGAGTAAGGAATGTCTGTCCCTACATGAACTCATTGTATAGTGGAAGGATTTAAAAGTAGCTCTATTTGTAAGAAAATGTGCAAACTTGCCAAAGAGAGATATCAGATACTTTCAGGTGGCCTAAGCCCCGGCTCTAATGAATATGCTTGGATGCTCAGTTCATTGACGTCCTATGGTTGAATTTGGAGGGCACTTGCACAAAACCAAAGGAGTGCAGCTAGTATGTGCAATAGGATCAGTTTTATTCCCTTTCTGTAATTCAGCCCTGTTCAGCATGAAAAGAAAAAAAAAGAGCCCTGAAAGGTTTAGGTTTTCCACTGAAGACAGGGTTTTTTTTTTTTTTTTAAGATTTTATTTATTTATTTTTAGAGAGAGGAGAAGGGAGGGAGACAGAGAGGGAGAGAAACAGCAATGTATGGTTGCCTCTCACATGGCCCTGACTGGGGACCTGGCCCGCAACCCAGGCATGTGCCCTGACTGGGAATCGAACCAGGATCGTCTGGTTCCCAGCCCACGCTCAATCCACTGAGCTACACCAGCCAGGGTTGAAGACAGGGTTTTAAGCTCAGCCATCCTATAGCTTGTGATGTGATAGGAAAGAGTCACAGTGAGCACAGGCAATTTAACAAATGAAAACCAATGCACCCAAGTGGAAGGTATGCTAGGGAAACCATCATGGGCAGGAACACTTTTATACAGGGATAGCACCACTCTGTCTAATGCTATGGAAGATAAAGAAGATTTTCAATATTTTAGAAACTGGGTGGACCCATTGTCTGAGTGAGAAGTATATGTGCTTCAGGAGTTCATTAAAGTATTTTATGGAAGTAATTTTATGAATAAAAGATGATTTCTAGAATTCTGTATGAGTTCTGAGTCACTAACTTTTAGGGTGTGCTCACGTAGTCATAGTAAAATAAGTATACACACTAGACAAATAGAAAAACATGGATTTCTCTTTTTAGGGAGCTGGGGTTATTTTTCTATGAGAAAAGCTACTTTAGGTCCTTTTAGCTTAACACCTCATCCATTATGTCATTTTCCATCATGCCTGTGCTTACTTTTTAGTTTCTCTCCACCTTTACAATATGATGCATTACAGAATTTATGCTATCTCATAATAACTTAACCACATCTACAAACAAAACCATTTCTTAAGAACCTTCTCTTAATACTGTTCACTATGTTTGGCTGCTGATAGTATTTTTCTAAGATCCTCAGACTGTTGTTTTTTTTAGTATGATTGGCCAGTTTTATTATCACATTGCATCACTATTTCGCACTCTCCACCACTGGAATGAATCAGATGTGAATATCTTACCAACAGGAACATCACCATCAAATAATATTTATTAATCATTTCATGTGTTTTGGGAATGCATTCAATATCTACTGTTCAATTAATTGATCAATAGTTATTATATACTTACTACAATCTGAGGCACTGTTCGTAGCCAATTATGTATCTTTTTAAATTACTAAGGAATTTGTTATTTGTAATATTTATATATTCATTTGACAAATCTCATGCATTTTGTATAACATTTTTTATTTCCTTTTATGAGCCAGGTATTATGCTAAGTGTTTTATGTACATCATTTCTAATTTTCCCTCAACTCTCTGCAGAACAGGAATTAGTATTCTCTTTTTATAAACAAGACGTTGAGTTTTGTAAGCACTGAGTGACACAGCTAAAGCCACAGATCTAGCAGTTGGCGAGGGACTTTGCACACCTAGACCCTGATGCCACAGCTCACTTCTCTTTTTTTTTTTAAGATTTTATTTATTTTATTTTTAGAGAGAGGAGAAGGGAGGGAGACAGAGAGGGAGAAAAACAGCAATGTATGGTTGCCTCTCACATGGCCCTCATAGGGGACCCGCAACCCAGGCATATGCCCTGACTGGGAATCGAACCGGGATCGTCTGGTTCCCATCCCACGCTAAATCCACTGAGCTACACCAGCCAGGGCTCACTTCTTTTTTAAAAAATGATTTTATTTATTTATTTTAGACAGAGGGGAAGGGAAGAGGAGAGGAAGGGAAACATCAATATGTGGTTGCCTCTCACACACACACTGCTGGGGACCTGGCCCACAGTCCAGGCATGTGCTCTGACTAGGAATCAAACCAGCTACCCCTTGGTTTGCAGGCCGGCGCTTAATCCACTGAGCCACACCAGCCAGGGCTACTCACCTCTTTTTACCAGACTGTAAGTTTAGGGAGCATCTGCCAAACCTTATTAAAAAGTCGTCACAGTCGGAAATATTTCTTGAAATTTCACTGACTATGTAGTGCTTTTTATGATTATTCATTCAATGAATTATATTTTTATTTAGATTTTGATTAAATAAAGATTATAGTCATTGACTTTAAGTAATAAATCAACAAGGCTATGGGCTGAACAAAGAATGTAGAAAAAAGCCAAAGAAAGAAAGATGACTTGGGAAAAAAATCTATGTGCAAGGGAAGGGGAAGACCTGTAAACATGATCATTGTGACTCTAAAATTAAAATTTTCCTTAGTTGAGAAAATTTTCCAGGGGAAAATCTATATTACCAAGGTGACCTAGATTCTTTCTTCTCTTATCTCTCCCTTCCTCGCTGCCTTCTTTTTCCCCTCTCTCCTGTCATTTTCCCCTCACTTTCTATTTTCTTTCCTTCCTTCCACACTGATTAATTACTGATATGCAAGGTTCTATGTTGCATGATTGGACTACAATAATTAATCAATCCTGGAAAACATATGTGTAAAGAGATAATTATAAAATAGAATAAAATCAGTTGATAATTGCCAAGGTAGAGATTTAAGGCAAGCAGATTAAATATATATCATTCACATACATGTGTGTACATATACTCAAAATTTTAGTTTTATATGTTGCATATATGAATATTTATATAATTAGGATATACACACACAATACATGACTTGGAAAGTTTCTTGAGAGCGAGGACCATCTGTTATATTTACCTTTTTAAAAGTAAACCACTGAATCTATCTTATCCCTGACAACCGATCCTCAATAAATACCTAAATTGCTTTCTTTGACAAATTCTTATTCTCTTCAGCTTCATTTTATCTGAGTTTTAACTTTTTTGTGTGTGTTGAAATTGTATTCAAGACCTCTAATGACATCCACCAAACTTGTAAAATATCTACTGCTTCACAAATTTTCAAAGCGTTGTCACATAATCATGTCATCTTTCTTTCTTTTTTTTTCAAAGAGCCTGGGTTCTCACTTTTCAAGTGAGTAGATAGAGGTCACAGAAGCCTCCACGATTTCCTGTGGTCACTCAGCCGGAAACGGCCATCCAAAGCCTGAGCTTCCACACCGAGCCCATCGAATTATTCAGACTCTATGAGAGTCTAAAGGTAGAACTCTACATTTCATAAGCCTAAATTAATAAAAAAAATTGTCTTACACTACAATGTAGTAAAGTACCAGCATGGGCTTTGTAGGTAGGCAAACCTGGAGCTACCATTTATCAGCTGAATCTTTCATGGAGTTAAAATTAAACCTTCAAAATTTCAGAGTCTTCATATTTAAAAAAGTGATTAAAACTACCTCAAAAGAGCTTTTGCCTAGATGAAATGAGACCGCACTAGGCTCCCCCAATGGGAAGGCAGTATTATTATCAGAGTACTAATCCCTGTGAGTTAAGGCAATGCAGAGCAGGATGTTATATATTTAATCTCCTCAAAAGGGCATCTAGGAAGATATAGAAATTAATTGGCCTTTTGAGGAAGACAACCTTAAGGCTGGCCAAAAAAGAGCATTCTAGACAGAGGGGCAGAACAAGTGAAGACGGGAAGTGAATGGTCAAAATGGGAGGAATATGAGATGGCTGGTCTGACTAAAGAATATGTATGTGGGGGAGTCAAGAAAGTAAGGCAAAACATTGGTATGAAATTAATTGAATGGGCTTGGATCCTTTTGGATTTGCCATCTACAAATTTCTAAAGCAGGGGATAACATAGTGGAGGTGATGTTCTGAGGAAAGAGTGCTACATCTTAGCATGTGTTGGATGGGAGGAATTCAAAACAGGATCCAGGGCATAGGTTATTGAAATCACTAGTACGGAGGTAAAATGATTGGGTTAACCTCATGGAAAGCAGAAAAGTCTCTTGCTGTGTCTCCTCAGATATCACACAGGAACTTCAAAATCCACATTTCCACAACTGCTTCAAATGTGACTTCTACCCTCTATTCTTTCTCCTTATTCTAAAAACAACTTTCTCACCTAAATCTAGGAATTATCTTTACCCCTATATTATCCCATGTAAATCATTTACTCATAAAATCTGTCAGTTCTGCTTGGTAAATATCTTGTCTTCTAACCTCATGGACACAGTAAGTATACACTGAGTTTCCACTCTGAAGTAGGTACGGGGACATAGTGGTGGGCATGTGGTTTGCAGTCTAGTGCAGAAGGCACACATTCAGCAGATATCCTGGGTGTGACCATTGCTACAGAGATGTGCAAGGCCCTATCTTTGTGCATCACAAAGCTGTAAATCCTGACGTAAAGGTTCAGTGAAGGATTTTCTGGAGAAGTGGTATTAAAACTGGAAGCTAAAGGATAAAAAGGAATTAAGTTATGAAAAAGAAGTAAAAATGAACTTAAGAAAAAAAGGAATGTAATCTACAATGGTCCTAAATCAATAAAGAACGTGGTATGAGGGTGCAGGTGAAGGACGGAGAGTTACACAGAACTAATAGATGATACATTCTGTGTGTCTTTCGCTGAACGACCAAAATCGTTTTCTCATTTTCTTTTCTCTTGGACTACTCTCATCTGTTTTCAACTTGCTGTTAGAGTGACCTTTCTAAAGTGCAAACCTCATTATGCCACAAATTCCAAAATGGTTCCCCACTTCTACTCATTAATAACAAATTCCCAGTATGGCATATGGGATCTTTCAATTTGCTTCCTTATATCCTTCACCCCTCCGATTCTAAGTGCTACTTATGGCTCTTCAAAGGACTCATGTATATTGACCTACTTATGTCTTTGCCAAATGCTATTTCTCCAATGTAGAATGCATTTGTTTGCTTGGAAAACTCCTACTTATCCTTTCATGGAACTCGAATACCACATTCTCTAAATCAAACGTCAGCAAATTATAGTCCATGAACCAAATTCAATCTCTGCCTGTCAATGTACAAGAAATAAGCTAAAAATGGTTTCTACATTTTTGAGATGGAAATAAAATCACAAGAAGAACAATATTTTGTGATATGTGAAAATTTTATTAAGTTCAAATTTCATGGCCATAAATGCAACTTTATTGGAACACAAATGTGCTTATTTGTTTCCATATTGCCCATGGCTGCTCAATGAATATTTATTGAATGAACAAATGAATGAATGTAAATGGGGTCATGGCCATGGAAGGTGAGAATGAATGTAAAATGTGTTGAGCACTAAACTGACATTTTATATTCACGTCACAAATTTGTGCTTTAATACCTTTCTTTATTACTTCTAGCTGAATTTTAAAAATATAATAAATCCAGAAATCATTTTCATTCAAATGCCAGAAAATGTAAGACAAGTTTGACTGAAGTGGAGGAATTACATTGCATACTAAGGCTTTACAAGCTCCAGTAACTAACTGTGAACTTTTATTACCTTGTGTATCGTTTCCTGATTTTTATAGGCACCATTCTGGGAAGGATATTCACACTTGCTGATGCCTTTGTGTGCTCATGGGCCTCCTACTCTTTCATATTTTCTTGCTACAGATTTATTTGTCTTCTGTACATGGGGCTGTGTTTAACTTGGCTAAAAAGCAAGAATTATGAGAAATTAAAAACCATCCTTGTATTTAAAAGAAGCACATACACACATTACACAGACACACAAATAGACATACACACACACATGCACAGAATCCACAAAATATGTACAGGAGATTTTTTTCTCAATTATTGATACAATGGAGATCCCAGCTTTCATCCAAGATATGTCTACTACAGAAATATAGACAAGCTGGTTATTTTCATTGAAATGCTATGATGGGATTTCCAGACATATATTTACAAGGAAGATTTGTGGAACTCCTGGGAATTAATTCATTCTGAGCAAAAAGAGAGTCTAGAGAACAAGCTTAGGGCCATAGCAGAGATTTGGTGATCATAGAGCAGAGGTGACTGAAGCAGGGTATTTGCCCTTTCTAATTATCTGCCAGACCAGGCCCCATGAACTCATCTCTAGTCTCTGTCTGTGAAGTTGAATCTGAAAAGACAGTTTTCAGAATCTTGGTATGATGCTGACTCACCACAATATTGCTTTAGGTTGTCTTCAAGACAATGCATGAAAAAGAAAGATGGGATCAAGGGAGAAGAACCTTCTCTCTCACTTGGAAACCTTGAGTTTAGAACAGATTCATGCTTCAGTGGCAGTGAGAGAGGCACAGGCTCTGGCCCTGACCACATACAAGGATAACAGCAGAGGAGTTCAAAGCTGTACCCAGTATAAGTGTCAACAGTGAGTCAGCACATAGGTCTCTAGGAACACAAATGAGGGTCACATGACTGTGAGAGGTCAGAACTTTCCTCAAGGATGAATGCAGTAACTTGAGACCTACGTTGAGTAGTGGAGAAGTAGAGAAACTTCTACAAAGGCTTGGCCATGATAAAGATCATGGGCCATTTGGGAAACTGCCACTCATTTAATTCTTACTGCACCCATGCAGTGGGTACAATGGTGGGTAATTTTATAAGGCTGGAATTTCTCCATTTAGAAATGAGAAACAGAAGCATAGAGGTGAAGTAGCTTGTCTCAAGTTATATAAGTGGAAGATCTAAAAAGTGGAAGAACTAGGATCTAAATCCAGGCAGACCGACTCTCAGGTCTGTCATCCTAATGTCTACTACATAACATTACTAGTAAATGGACACCTTTAATTAAACATGTATTATAAATCGTATACCATATTAAGTACTTTATATGTATTATCTGATTTAAATACATTCCAGTAAGCTCTTGCTTCATACCACAACTCGCTATCTTACATCACTAGGTCATTTATTCTGCTCATGACTCTGCAGTTTGGAATGGGCTCAGTGAGGAAGGTTCATCTCTGCTGCATCCAGTGTCAGTTCAATTAAGGTTTGAAGAATCTGTTATCCAGATGGCCCATTGACATGCTGGGAAGTTAGAATTCGCCAAGGCCGAGAACCAGGAGCCTTAGTGACTCTTCACTGAGTGTCTCCATGTGTCCTGGGCTTCCTCACATTTCATAGCCAGGTTTCTTGGTCAATCATCCCATGAAGAGCCAGGTGAAAGCTGTACTACTTTTTATAATCTGCCTCAAAAATTACAAAGAAGCCTGAAAAAGTAATGGAAGTCTGTGCAGGTTCAAGGGGAGAGACATAGACTCCACTTCTAGGTGACAGGTTCTGGAAGTACATGTGAAATCAAGAATATTTTTTGCAGGCATTTAGGGAAATACATTAATATATATTATATGACTTAATCTTTATGACAAAACTAGGATGTAGGTTTTATTGTCATGATTTTGAAGATGAAAACTCAGTTGCAGAGAGACTAAGTGACTGAGCCACAGAAATGCAGCTGGCACATGGTGGGACAGACAGCAAGTTTCTGAGTCAATACTCAGAGCACTGCACTGTCTCCAGCTTCAAGTGTGAACTCCTTGCTTAAGCCTTTCCTAGCCACTACATTCTCAACAAAATTTCTTCTTTGTAATATTTCATGATCTTTTATTGCATGTATCTATTATTTCAGGTATCACACATATGTTTGAAAAGGGAGGGTTTTAGAATATGATATTTAAACACATAAACTGTAGAGCCAGGCTTCTTGATTTCCAACTTCAGCCCTACCACTTTCTGCTAGTTCTTTGACTGTAGGTAGTCACTTGGCCACTCTCAGTTTTCTGATCTTCAGAATAAGGGTAGCAAAACCAACTTTACACAAGTTATGAAGAATAAGCGAGATCATTATAAACTGCTTAGAACAGGGTCTGGCATATTGTAGTTGCAATACAAATGTTAGCTATTATTCTGGATTTAATTATAGTTGGCCTCCATATCCATGGCTGTATCTGCAGATTTAACCAACTGCAGATAAAAAATATTAGAAAAAATGTTATGCTGTTACTGATATGTACTATGTAGTTAAGCCTAGTATGGCCACACCTTTACTGAATATGTATACATGTTTTTTGTCATTACTCTCTAAACCATACAGTATAACAAAACAATTTACATGGCATTTACATTGTATTACATATTATAAGTAATCTAGAGATGATTTAAAGTATATAGAAGGATGTTTGTAGGTTATAGGCAAATAATATAACATTTTGTATAAGGGTCTTGAGCATTGTGAATTTTGGTACCTCAGGGGCCCTGGACCATTCCCCAACTGACTTCAAGAGATGATTGTGTCTAAATGTCTGCTTCTCCTATAAGAAAGGCCATTCCCTGTCTTATTCTTCTTGTTATTCTACAGTTTAGTCCAGGACCTCAATATACACTAATTATACCGACCAAAGAGAACTTTGTCATCTGACTTGTTTTCATTCAACGAGTCCTCAAATTTCAAATAATCAGTTTTTCCCTAAATTGTCCTTTAGGAGAAAAGGAATATTTAAAAATAAACCAAATGTTACTGGGGATTCAGTCACACAAGTTGATGCATGCCATGTAAGTCCTATGTTCTACACTTTTTACATTTACTGTTTTAATTACATTTTTAATGGTTAAAAGAGGTGTTTAGAAGACATACTGACATCTCCTTTACTTTATGGATAAGGAAGCTAAATAGCAAAGTTGTTAACTATTTTTTCATTAGCCACTTAGAGATAAAGCTCAGACTAAATCCAGGATACCCAGTATCCTTGTTTGCTTCACTTCTTCCGCTCCGTGTATTCAAAGAGAAATAAACATTAATGTGATGATTGGGAAACTCAATAACCTATGCACTAATTAATTGAAACAGTTGTTGAGTGTTCCCTGCCTGTAGGTGCTGTGTTAGGTTCTGGCAATGTAAAATGAGTGAGTCATTGTCATGATTCTCAGAGACAGATGTACTGAAGGAGACAGACATGAGCACAGGAAACCTCCCCCCCACCCCCGCATGAGAAGCCCATCCTGCAGCTGATAACCTGTGTAATGTGATTCTGTGGAAAAAGGAAACCCAAATCTGAGGGAAGAACCCATTACTGTTCTCTAGAGGGAACATTTGAGTTGCGTCTTGAAAAAAGAACAGCATTTCATTGAAGGGTGGAATTCTAGACAACAGAAATAATGTAGCTCAATTATCAAAAGTTCTTTTAATAACCACTGTGGATTAGGCCATAAGCTGTAGACTGAGGTACAAGAGTGAGGAAGATAATAAGGTCCCCACCTATGTGCATTTTTTTATTGTAGTGGAAAATTTGAAGGGTTACTGTGGGTAATTTGTCTTTTAAAAGTTTGATGAAAATGTTTGAAGGAGATTTAACTTGGGGGTAGAGAAGAGAAGAGAGAAGCAGGGATAGTTCTGAGTGACATTGAAGTTCAAACCTAGAGAGGGATAGGAAAGTTAACTACCCTAACCTGAACATGGACAAGGCAGAGCATTAAGAGGCAATAGCACACCGTATCTGATGGTCCTGTCATAATGAGCAGTTTATGAAGATGAGTAAGGTTTGCACATCCACAACAGGGACAGGAGTGACCTGAGATGGCTCTAGAAGGGCAGGTGGGACAGGTCAAAGAATACCTGTCAGCAACATCAATGAAGACACTGCAAGATTTAAAAAGAGAGATTAATAAAATGATCAAATTTGTAATCTTAAAAATCACTCTGACTCCCTGGGTAAAGCCACACAGGGTGAAAAGCAGGGCACACTTAAGAACTGAAGATAATTATATAAGGCTGGAATCTAGGGCTTGAGGTGGGGAGTTTCAGGAAATGCAGACTGGACTCAGATCCTGAAGAAAGTCCTTTTGTCTCAGGGTAAGACTTGGGCATTCTATTCAACTGGGAACAGGGACACATTGATGGGTTACATGCAGGAGAAATGTTCAGACGACAAAAGTCATACCAAAAAGATTCATGGGCATTCCGGTATATTGATAATGGATTGACAAATTTTACAAATATTTTATAAAAAGTTGGAAAGAAAAAAAGTACTGTTTATTTCAATAACCAGAACTGCTTGTTTCTGCTTTCCAGGGTTTTTTTCTTTTTTTCTTTTTTATGTTTGTTGAGGCCTTCAAATGTAAAAAAAGACAAACTTAGGCATGATAGAGAAGAGAAACCAATGCCAGGTGGGATAGACCTTCTGGTAAACCTCAGTGAAATCTCCGAGGAAATGCCTGGGCATATACCCGAATGGTGCCTGCCCATGTGACGCAACCTAACGCTGCCTCTACTTGCTACAATTCCACTTTGTGCCTCTCGGTGGTAATTACAGATTATTTGATCTTAGTCAATAAACTACTTCTCAATTTCCCTTGAAGACATCAGAGGTGTACTTACTACAGTAAAAATATTTTCCCATGCCACTATTTGAATTTCAAACATACATGTCTAGTCGTTCAATTTCTAGCTACTTACACAAGCTTTTTAACTTATAGACTAAATGCAAATTAAAAATATAAGAACATTACTCATGTTTCTGAAGGAAAGAGGGATGGATATTCAGTAAATTAAACCTAATCTTAACAGAAGTTGTGTTGGTAAAGTACATGATGGTTAACTTCTTGATCAATCTATGCTGGCTGTCTTCCATAACAAGTCTATATTCTGAAGTTTCCATTAAACCGATGATGAAAGAAAAACCTGCATTCAAAATTTGAGAGGTACCTTTGAAAATTCAATGAAACCTTATGAAATAATTTTCTCAATCACTTGTCTCATATATATCATGGTCCAAATTGTGTCCCTCAATTTATTATAATCACTTATTTTAGAGTTTTCCTGTAAAACCAGAAGTGATCTTATTTGACAACTTCTGTGTTATAAGCAGATGCCATTCTGTTTAAGAATTTATGAGGATTCTATTTGTAAATGCACTTGTAGCGATAGTAGACTCGGGAGAGAGAGGAAGATCTTGAGTTTGTCTAATTAATTAAACCTCATCGATACATTCATGGGGAATAGAAAAAAAATCACACCTTGAACTCAGTACAATCACCACCTTCAATATGTGAAATAGTTTACATCCTTGTTAATTTGGTAAACTGCAGCTCTAACTTTAGAAATTGAATGTTTTCTGTATACTACATTACATTGTATTATATGATACAAGCTAGCTAAATAAATATGTTTTTTAACTGCAAATGATACTATTATTATATGTCCAGTAAAAAAAAAATGTCTTTGAAATAAGTGAAAGAACTCATGTTTTGTGTCAAATGTCTTCAAAACTCCAGGATCCGTTATGATAATTCAAATAAATTTGTTAAGGGGTATAATTGTCATATTTGTAGAAAAAATTGAAGTGATATTCTAAAAGCGCATTAGTAATAGTGTTAAACTTTGAATTCACTCATCAATATTAAAAGCATTAAAATGTTTTGTTTTTGTTTGTTTCTGAGAAATATAGAATAGCACCAAATCAAGAGATGTGAAGCAAGGCAGCCCCTCTTTCGAATAGTGCATAACCTTAAGCAGATTAGGTATGTATGGTGTTAAAGAACAGAGTGCTTGAATAGTTATAAATACACAAGACCACAGGAAAATGAATGCCGTAATGCAAATATGTGATTAAATAGGAACCAAATTAGTGATAAAGCCATTAAGTGCTATGAGATCATATGCTACAGTGTGCAGTGTGTTGGTGTTGTAAAGGAAACCTCATAGGGAAGTTAGAAATTATTAGGCAATAAAGCACTGGTAGGAAATAGTGGAGCAGTGGAGAAGCTAAGGAAAGGCATTTTAGGAAGGGAGCAGTCGGAAATGGGGGTGGGCATGACACAGCAGACACAAGGGCAAGTAAGCAAGGAGCATCCAGCGTTAATGTCAGGCAGTGACTAAATTAGTCTGGAGGGAATAGTCTGGATTCAAATATTTATGAAAGGGGATAATGGGAAGTGGGCTGGAATGCTAAGCTGAGGAATGTGTGGGACTCCTTTAGTCACACTCTTATTAAAACTTGCCACTGAATGGTAGTTTTTCACTTCTCCTGACCTTTGATGGTGCATCGACTTCTGGTAGACCAGGCTGGATGTTACTGGTTCCCTTGATCAATTCATCTTCTTACATTTGGAATAAAAATGTGGAGCTTGTTACTGTTTTTTTTTCAAACAAAGAGTGCAGACGCCTACAAAATCAGTTTCTGGAATGTGCATTGCAGTTTGTCTTTTATCCCAGTTGTCTATTGGGCATTTACACCTTGAAATCCTGCTACTCTTCCCTCTAATCAGACCCAAAATGAAATTCTTCCCCATTCTAGATGTCCATATTCCCTGTATTTGTCAGAGGCATGGAAGGGTCATTCTATTTAACAACTTGTGAGGGTGCTACTTGTAAACACACCTGTTGCAGTGGTAGACTCAGGAGAGAGACAACATCACAGCTGCCTGGGGTAGGAGCTGTTCTCCAGTATGTAAAACGGCACTGCAGTTCATCACGCATCATCTAAGTGAAAGGAGTGCTATCAATAACTACATTGGTACAGCAGATGTAGAGTGGATGGTCCTGGGGAAACCAGGATTAACAGTCACTCTAAATTTTTCTGTCATAATATTCTGTCCATTTTTAAAAAAATATTTTATTTATTTATTTTTAGAGAGGGGAAGGGAGGGAGAAAGAGAGGGAGAGAAACAGCAATGTGTGGTTGCCTTTCACATGCCCCCCTACTGGTGAAATGGCCTGTACCCAGGCATGTGCCCTGACTGGGAATTGAACTGACAACCCTTTTGTTCACAGGCCTGCACTCTATCCACTGAGCCACACCAGCCAGGGCTATATACCCTGTCAATTCTTTAAGTCTATTTTTCTCCCTTCCTTTTTATTGCTTCTGCCCCATCCATACAATGAGTTCAATAGCACCCTCTTCACTTCCTTGCTAGCCATCTACCCATCTACCTGGTGATAAATGTACCTGAATCTGTATTTCTGGTGTCATGCCCTTGCTCAAGAACCTATAGTGAATCTTCATTGTGTCTTCTCAAAAGAATAAACTACTTTCTGGGTTTTAAGGAGCAGCTCTACTTGCATCTGCCTGACCTGGTAGTAGCTCCTACCACTCCTAACCATAGCACTGGACTGGATTCCCCAGAAGTATCTGTTTCTTAAAAAAATGGCTTTTTTTGTTGCTTGTGCAAATGCTACTTGGACAACCTAAAATGTCTACATCTGTATCACTATAATTTTCTATGTTTTCTTCTAGTCAAGCTATAATATAAGATTTGTGAATTGTATCAATCCTGTTTCTTTTCCCAGAGCCTTCTCTGATACTCAACTCTCCTCCACGCTTCTTATAACCTTATATCGAATTCTTGATGAACCCTGAGGCTTCTGTGTTCATACTCCCTTTCAGGCTCGTGTTCTTAAACAAATTTCTTTAGCTAGATTGTGAATTCTTTGAGGATACAGATTTGGTGTCATATATCATTCACATAAAGTGTGTTTTCAAATATATGAGATGTATCTTACCCATCAAAATTACTTCCTATTCCTCTCCTGCCTGATCTCCCCTTAGCTATGTCTAGAAAGCAAAACAAGTAAAAAAAAAAAAAAAAAGCTCCTTTATATTTCATTATTATCTCCATGATAAATCTAAAGTAATGGTATCCTCTCCTTACTAAGCAAGACACATTTCAATACATGGCAGTATTAATGTTCTAAGCCATCAATATCTATGCCAAAATCAGCCAAATCATTCTCAGAAAGACAAATAGCGTGCTTTCCCATGCATAAATGACTCATATACAAAAATTTCCTGACTGGGATTATTCCTAGTGAAATTTAAATCTGGCAGTGTTCTCTGTGATTTTATATTTTTTTTTCTGCCTTTCAATTTGAATGCATTGTATAAACCTAAAGCTAGCTGCTGAGTCTCTGCTGCTTCCTCCACATGGCTGACTGGCCTGGCTGCTTACCAACAGGCTCTGTTATTCAGAGACGGTGATTCTTGATTCAGGGTCTGTGATAAATAGAACTGAGGATGGCTCAAACGCAAAACCTCTGGAAAGCGGGAGCCACCATTCCAGGTTAATATGAGGCCAACGCCAAGTTGGCTCCTTCTTAGAGTTCCAAAGTAGACTACAGGAAGGCACCTTGCCTTACTCTTTCCTTCACCTTTTAGAATCTGCTTTTCTTCTGGTCATTTTCAGGAAGGGAGGAAACATTGATATTTCTGATTTCCATTTTCTTTTTCCTTTTATTCCAAGTGCATAAAAAGGGGGCAAGCTTTTTACCCACCCCCCTAACCCCCCAGTTACCCTCCTTCTCTTTGATTTTAACAGTGTGCTGGGCTCTCTAATAGCTGGAGCCCCTAGGTTTGGGCCCTGTATGTGTTAAAGAGATAGCTTGTGGTGTTTACACATAAAGCCAGGCTTTTTGCATCCTTCTTATAAAGAAGGCTAAGTCTCAGCCTTCTTCACCTCTAAGTCAGATTTAATAGAATGTATTAAGGTCTAGCACTTTAATGTTTGAAAAATAAATATCTAGATTATACATGAATTACATAAAATACTTTTTTTATTGACAGGAAAAAAAATCCCCACAAAATATACTCCTGTGTGAAGGCAATGATTTTTCATAATTAGATCTTGGTAGTATGTGACCATAAACTTATTTCTTACAATTCTACAGAGTCATAGGGCATATTGTGATTATAAAAAATTCTAAGCTTAAGCTTGAATGCTCCATGCAGTTACTCCACATATCTTAAAATAAGGTTAAAAATACCAGCTTTCTATACGATGTCATTTTGAGCAATAATTATTTGTTACTGTTAATTACTAATATATTGCATCCTAAAATTATGCACTCAGAACAATGGCATTAATAACATACTGTTAGAATTTTAAGAAATGAAAGCCTGCTAAATCTTTGGTTATTCTCTTTTCCTTTTAATTCAATGTTCATTCATTCAGCATTCCTTAAAAACATTCTTTGAACAAAGCCTTTCACGGGGTGAAACATTAGAGATGAAAATGATAAACCTGGGTGCTCTACCAGAAGAGCTAATGTGTTTATTGAGTGCCAGACATCTTCCTTACTATATTTCTTCTTTCCTTTAATTTCATAATATAATGGCTTCCCAGACATATGGCAAGTATTATCTGAATGATCAATAGAAAAGAACAGAGTCTAACAGAAGTCACTATTTTACCCAAGAGGTTAATGATGTTCCACTCTTCATTCATAAATTCAGTTCATTCAAATTTTTGCATATTCATTTGTTCGATAAACATTTTTTAAGCAGTTACTGGGAGTCAACTGCTATAGTTGGCTTCTAGACCTACGCTATCTATCTTGGCTTTCAAAGTGATGTCCATCTACTGAATTAGTAGCATACATGGCAGAGCTATAATAGGGTGTGACAAATAGGAAATGAGGAGGGAGGGGGTACCTAGGATGGAATGGGAACTCTTCATAAAGGAATGGATCATTTGAACTGATGTTGAAAAAATAAAAGAAAATGTAATGGTTAAGTGGGGAAGGGTAGTCTTGTTCCAGTAAACCATATACACGGAGGTGTGAAGGCTTGAGAAAACACCATTTCTTTAAGCCTGAAATATAGAGTATGCCAAAGAGCCTACTGCAAATTTGTTGGGCTTAAAAATGTGTCAAGTTAAAACATGACGTGTCCTAGCCTTCCCTGCAAATAAGGGTTAAGAATGGCAATGCAGCTCAGATCTGGTTAATGAGTTAAAAGTTGTGGACTGAGGTTTCCAGGCTAACTCCTTAAAAGGAAAGCAGATTTAGCTGGGATAAGCCTTTTGCTCATTTCCCTTCCTATTCTTCCCACCTGGAATGTAAATAAGTTGCCCAGAGACACCCTGAGACTGCAAGGTAACATGCAAGTGTCAAGGACAGCTGAGCAGAAAGACAGATGGAAGGAGCCTGCAGCCCTGGAAACAGGAAAGAACAGCTCTGTTGACTGCCTATCATAGACTTCTCACTACCAGATGGAAAAATTACTTAATTAGTTAAACCATTGATTTTCAGGTTGGGGAAAATGATGGAGTAAACCTGAACAGACTAGACAAAGCCAACCCTAATGAAACCTGCACAGTTATAGAGTTTGAAAGGTGTCTCGTAGAGGTTCTTAAACTCTAGTTCATTTGAGAATCACCAGAAATTCCTGTTGAACATGCACATTTCTGAGCCACACCCGTGCAGATGCCGATCCTGATCCCAATCATCTAGGTGGCACACAGAAATTCTAACTTTTTCTGATGCTGGTTCTAAGAGCACGGTTAAACCCAACAAATGACAAAAATCTAAAAACCCTCTCAGGTCTGTGGCTGTGGAACAACTGATGGATTTGTGTTGCAGGTGAGGTGGGTATTCTTTGTTTCTTTCTCTTCCTTCCCTTTTTCCTACCACACATGGGGAGACAAAACTGCTGTCCACAGTTTACAAAATCTGAATCTATGATGTCTGTGTTTGGGAATAATATTTTCTGTTTAATTTAGCAACCCTTAAGTAGTGCTTACTATATTATAGGCACCGTTTTAAGAATTTAACAAGTATTAATTAATTTAACTTTTATAAGACCTCTATGCAGTAGGAGTTACTATTATTCCAACTAATAGATGTAGAAACTGAGAAAGAGATATTAAATAACTAGGTCACAGACTTGTTAAGTAATTATGCTGCATCTCAACTTTGACCATCACAAATGTATTATTTACAGTTTCTACTGCTTATCCGTGACCACAAAATCTATGATTTATTCAACTATAATAAGAATAAAGACATTACCACCATATGGCTATTCTAAGACACAAAAATCTGGAGAAGTGAAGATATTATAATAAAAGCATCTAGCACAAATTTGAATCTCATAGGCTATGATGTTTATTTTGATAAGCAAGGTACTTAGCTAGCCTCACTCATCACCAAACATCTGTTTCTTAGTTTCTGAATTTCTTGGTTTTATGAATTTGGAAATCCTTGAAGATTTGGAGCTGTAACCAGTACAAATATTATGCGTCTACATTAGCATTTCTCCAAATATTTTTTTTCCTTAAACAGTTGTTCAACAAGATGTTCAATTTTTAAAAGGCTCCCTGTTAAAAAAAATTGGCAAATATTTGGGTATACAAAGTCTTCATTGCAGGATTTACCAGAACCTGAATATGAAAAAGCCCACTGTAAATTTCTAAGACAAAAATATATGCAGCATTTCCTGAAAATTGGACCAGGAATCCCTTTTTTCTAAGTGTTAAGTAATGTTCCACACGACACAATTCTAAAAATCATAGACTGGTTCACAGATTGGTCTCACTTGTGTACCTCCAAGCCCAGCACAAGTAGCAGCCATCTGCAGATCACTTTGTAGCATATACCAGGTGGCCCTGGTGGCACAGAGGTGGCAGCTGACCTTGGTCTGCACCTCCCAGGAGGCCCCAGAGCCAGCACACCCGGTGCACAGCTTCAGACGACATTGAAACACCACTCAACCACCTCTACAAGCAACACACTCAAGGGGTGGACTCAGCAGTACCAGAGCCCCACTGTAGTAAGTACTTCTCTGTGGGGTAGGCTCCTGCACAACTGATCCTCCACAGTGCACCATGGCTGCAGCCTCACCTTGCAACCTGATCAGCTTATAGGTAAATCCTTCCCATTGTCCTGCCACAATCAAAGCTTAACTATAACAGGAAAGTGTACATATCCCACAAAGGAGGACATGCATCTGGAGTGGCCAGCTTGGGTGACTGGGGGGCTGTGCCACTAGACCCTACAGGACACCTACTATATAAGACAATTCTGCCAAGCCTGATAGATATAGCAGCTCTACTTAATACATAGAAACAAACACAGGGAGGCTGCCAAAATGAGGAGACAAAGGAACATGTCCAAATAAAAGAACATAACAAAACTCCAGAAAAAGAACTAAACGAAATGGAGAAAAGCAATCCACTAGCTGCAGAGTTGAAAACACTGGTATAAAGATGCTCAATGAACTTAGTGAGAACTTCAACAGCATAAAAAAGGACCAGTTAAAAAAACGAAGGATACCCTGGCTGGTATAGCTCAGTGGATTGAGCGCGGGCTGGGAACCAAAAGGTCCCGGTTCGATTCCCAGTCAGGGCACATGCCTGGGTTGCAGGCTAGGTCCCCAGTGAGGGCCATGTGAGAGCAACCATACATTGCTGTTTCTCTCCCTCTCTTTCTCCCTCCCTTCTCCTCTCTCTAAAAATAAATAAATAAAATCTTAAAAAAAAAAAAAAAAAACGAAGGATACACTAACTGAAATGAAAAATACTTTACAAGAAATTAGTAGATGAAACTGAGAATCAAATCAGTGATTTGGAATATAAGGAAGCAAAAACCACCCAGTCAGAACAGCAAAAAGAAAAAAGAAACCAAAAAGAATGAGGATAATGTCAGGAGTCTCTGGGACAACTTCAAGTATACCAACATTTGCTACGTGGAGGAGCCAGAAAAAGAAGATAGAGCAAGAAATTGAAAATCTATAAAAAAAAAAAATAATGGCAAAGAACTTCTCTAACCTGGTTATTGAAATAGACATACAATCCAGAAAGCACAGAAGGAGTCCCAAGCAAGATGAACCTAAAAAGTACCACCCCAAGACACATCATCATTAAAATGCCAAAGGTTAAAGATAAAGAGAGAATCTTAAAAGCAGCAAGAGAAAAACAGTTAGTTATCTAGAAGAGCACTCCCATGAGACTGTCAGCTGATTTCTCAGTAGAAACTTTGCAGGTCGGAAGGGATTGGCATGAAATATTCAAAGTGATGAAAAGCAAAGACCTACAACTGAGATTACTCTACCTAGCAAAGCTATCATTTAGAATCAAAGGACATAGACAAAATTTTTCCAAACAAGAAAATGCTAAAGGATTTCATCACCACCAAACCAGTATTACATGTAATGTTAAAAGGTCTTCTTTAAGAAGAAGAAAAAAAGATTAAAATTATGAACATGAAATGGCAGTGAATGCATATCTATCAACAACTGAATCTAAAAACAAAATAAATAAGCAGAACAGAAACAGACTTGTAGATACTGAGCACATTTTGAAAGCTGTCATATGGGAGAGGGGTTGAGAAGTTGCCTGAAAAGGTGACAGAATTAGGAAGCACTAATTGATAGCTGTAGAGTAGTCATAGTGAAGTACATAATACACAGCATAGGGAATACAGTCAATAAGATTCTAATAACTATGTACGGTGTCAGATGGGTACAAGATATATCAGGATGACCACTTAGTAAATTATATAATGCCTAATCCTTGGGTTGTACACCTGAAACTTACATAATATTGCATGCCAAATCTAATTGAAAAATAAAAAAATAAAAAAAATATTCTACGATTTTTACTTTGGTAAATAATCAAGATTTTTAGACTTTATAATCATAGTTTTTAATAGTTAATTGCACACATGATTAAGATTTTGTTCATGTCATTACTTTTTGGTGATTTTCTCTTTTATGGTGTGATGTGCCTTTGAAAGCTTCCTTTTTATATATTTTCGCAGCTAATTTACTTCCATCTGATTGACAGTCTTTTTCATTATATTAATATCTTTAGCCTGATTATAGTAAAATTTTGCATGTTTAGAAGTTTTAGAAAAGTTACTCTTTAAAGTATCTTTCTTTACACAATGGAATTCTACGCAGCAGAGAGGAAGAAGGAGCTTATACCCTTTGCAACAGCATGGATGGAACTGGAGAGCATTATGCTAAGTGAAGTAAGCCAGGCAGTGAGGGACAAATACCTTATGATCTCACCTTTAACCGGATCATAACCAACAAAAGCAGAAAGCAAGCAAAACATAACCAGAGACACTGAAA